>BQNB010008426.1:0-90010 GCA_026074375.1 Tanacetum coccineum
GCAATAGCAGGTGCATCACCATTCATAATAACCTCCCAAAGAGCATAATCAGTGTGGATAATATATTGGTCCATTCTCATGCTCTAGAGATCATAGTCTCTAGTTTTGAGTACTGGAAATTTTAGTGGAGACATTATTTGGGTAGTTTCTGATTGTGACTCCATCTTCTCTTTGAATATGAGATCTTGTATAGATGTAGTGTTCTTCTTATTCAAAGTTTCTCAACAAGCTCTGATACCACTTGTTGATCCCTTTTGAACAGATCTTACTTAGCTTGTTAAAGCTTAGTTGTGTTAGATAGATCTAAAACAACTATAGTAGAAACTAAGATTATAAATACTACAAACTATGCGGAATCTAGCTTGTAATACTAAGAAGAACAATGAAACAGTAAAACCAGATCTTGCTAAACTTTCAATATATTAAACACAATCAAAGTTACAGAATAACCTTGAAACTATGAATACTAACTATATTTTCTATGAAAACTATATAAAACCTGATATCTAGATCTATGTCGTAGGGTTCCTTTTATAAACTAAGGAAACCCTAATGGTCTTACAGAACGCGTCAAGTGATCAATGCATATCTATTCCTAATATATCTCATGCATATCACTTTAGCAGTACTAAATATTATAACTAACAGTACTAACTATATAACTAACAATACTAATAAACTGACAGTACTAACTTTATACTGGCAGCACTAACTATTACACTAGCAGCACTAATGACTTAGAGAGTTTTCTCTAATCTTCAGCAGTAGCACAAACTTAAACAAGCAGCATTAAGTTATAGAAGGCTCTAATTCCGAACAATCCTCCCCGAAACTTGATATTCATCTTGTTAATCATCAAGTTTCTTCATTATCAGCATCCTGATTGCTAGGAGGATGTATCCAAACACTCTTCTATTTCTTAAGTTACGATCTTGTAAATCTGAGAAGCTCAAATGCCATTTCACTTTCATGATCAACTTCTAGTCTTCTATTTAACATCCTTGAAAGCATTTCTTGAGTAAGAGGATATTTCTTTTTCAATCATCATGTGAATAGCAATTCCATTGTCCATCAATAATACATGAACTCCACATGAGTCAAATAATCTCTAGCTTATCAAGTTGTAACCTTGTTGATTCCTCCAGACTTCATCTTCCTCACAAGGCTCAAATAATGTCTTCAGATCTCCCCAAAGCAACAAGTTATATCCTTCTGGACTTGTTGTATCATACCTTTCTTTTACCAGTTTATGTAGATCCATCACATCTTATATGTCAAAGTCATCAAGCATTTTACTAAATATTTTATAATTCTTAGAACTTCCATCTGCTCTGATGATTTGATAATACATCATGTTTTTAGTCAAAATATGTGTCTTCCAATCAACTATTGGATATTTAGTAGCCAAGGATTCAACATCAATAGCAATGTCATCCCCTTGAACTATATCCAAACAAGCTCTAAGCTCCTCCTTTTCAGCATCATCTTGTAGTTTTTGTTTCTTGACACTTTCTTCATCATGTTCTGCACTTGGTCTCTTCTTACTACTTTCTTCTTGCTTGCTACTGCTATCATCTTTTTTTCCACCGTCATCACTCATAGGAACAAAATCATTAATCCATTGTTGTTCCTTCTTGTATAACTTCTGAATTTTTTCAAAACTCTTGCTCTTCAGCTAATTGTGAGTATACTTGCCAATGTATTTTAGATAAGTAATCATCTGGTTTCTGAGTTGAGTTCTGGTTGGTGGTCTGTTTCTAATCTCTGGTGCTCTCTGGGCTGCAAAGAACTTCTTCCTTGCTGCAATGGTTTCCACTAAGAATCTAGCCTGTTCATCAATAGAAAATTATTCTCTTTCTTGTTCTTAAAGTCTTGCAGCTAACAACACATCAGCATCCATCCTTGCTTGAACATCTTTCATTTGTTCAATCAATGCTGCATCCTTGGCCTCTTGTTCTGTAGCTCTTTCCCTAGCAATCCTTTGCTCTCTTTCAAATTGTGCTTGTTCTTCTTCAAACAACCTTTGAGCTAGCTCTTCATCCATCTGAATATGAGCTTTTCAAGGGTTCTTTGGAGTAGGTTCAGGCTCTACCATCTTACCTTCACCATTGTCTTGGCTTTGTACTGTTGGTATTGGAGTTGCTCTCCTTGGTTCTTCTTCAACATTATGAATCACTACTGATGTTGTCCTTCATCTTGCACTCCTAATGGCCACAAGTGTATCAGCAATAGTTGTCATCTCATCTTCAAGAATGTCCCCAGTAGTACTTGTAGAAGGACCAACAACACTACCATTTGAAAGTCCAGCAGTACTAACATTAATACTAGCAGTATTAAGTGTATCCCCAGCAGTAGTAATTTGTTCAACAGTACTACCACCTTCAACCTTCTCCATTGCATCATCTAGCACATCAAAGTCACTATTTTTAAACATTAGCTTTATCTTGTCACTTTTCCTCCCCTGTTTGGATACATTCTCCTTATCCAAACCTTTTCTCTTGGAGGTACCAATCTTGAAGAGCTTCATCCCTTAAGTTCTTGCCTTTAGTGCCTTTTCCAATCTTTTATCTTTCTTTTGCAGCTTATTGATCACCAAGTCTTGAGCAATCTTTAATTCTTCCAAGGCAAGAACCCTATTTGACAAATATGCACAAATGGCCATCAATTCATTTATTATAGGTCTACCCTCATTACTTCCAGGTGTGTGACCTCTCGAGCGACGTGAATCATGGGGTGTTGGTGGTATAAAATCTGTCAAATCCTGTTGTTCATTCCTTTCCTCATGACTTTCGGGTGTGTTAACTCCTAGGAGAGGTGAATCATAGGAATGTTTAGACGCCCTCTCAAACATAGTCTAAGCAATGGCACCCCCATGGTTTCTTGGCACCTGGGTCTGTCACCTGAACTAATTTCCTGAGAAAGAGGATCATTAGACATTGCCGTGGATTGGGTCTTAGTTATGTTACCACTGGCCTGTGCTGCATCTAAGCTAGCAGCAGTAGTGGTAGCCCTCACCACTCTGTCATCCCTCTCCTTAAAGACAGCCTCATCTGCTACATTTGGTATAGGCACACTAGTCTGAGGTAACTGAGTGTCCTTTTGTAAGGCTTGCCTAGGTGATTGAGTATTTTGGGGTGATGATAATTCAGTAACAGGGATTTGTTCTTCAATTATGGGTTGAGTAGTTGAAGATGGTGGTTGGGGTTCAGAGGGTTGTCCTGAACCTTCACCCCCAACTACTGGTGGTGCCAACATTGATGCAAACAATGGAGTAACTCTCCCTGAAAAATCTTTTCCTTTTCTTTTCATATTAGTGAAAACCTTTTTAGTATGTTTAGGTGTTTCATAAGTATCATTAAAAGGTTCTGTAAGAGAAATCTGATTATTCAAAAAGAGTTGTAAAAACCTTGGATACATTAAAATTTTCTTTGTATTGGTATCCAAGTTCCTCAACATACCATCAAAAATTAGTTTAGAAAAGTTAAACTTTTGACCAGTAGCTAAACAGATGACTGCAGATGCTATATTAGTGGAAAACTCATTCTAGGAAGTAGATTTTGAACTTAGGCAGTGTAAGATGGTATGTATGAGATACTTCCATTGAGGAGAGAAGAGAGATTTTTGAAAAGTAAGTTTGTCAGAATCACTCTCATACCCCATCAATGCAAGGTTTTCAAAAATAGCAGTATTTGTTAGACAAGTAATACCATCCTCATCATTAAAGTGAAGATCACTCCTCACTTATGATTCTGATATTACTATTGTCTTGTCATCAACTGTGGCATGAATTTACTTCACATCATTGACTGTTTGAGAATTTGCAGTATTCCAAAATTGTTCAATATAGGAAGCATAGATAGTAGGACTTACAGTTAGGGCATAATGAATAGAGCTAGTAGTAAGAAAGTCCACTATCTGATGAAACTCAACATTCTCCTCTGTTCTTTCTAAATAAGCAACCATATTATGTTGATAAACAAACTTCAAATCCGCCATAGATGATTAATTGTTGGAGTCGGTGATAAATTAAATTTGGGTTTGAAATCAAAAGAGTATTAATGAATATTAGGTGATCGTATGCGCTTAAATATGTAAAAAGGAAACCTATAAGCGAAGTTATCATTTTAGACCCAAACTTCCCTCAACATTTGTAACTCTAACGAACTTCAACGGTAACCCAGAAGTACTAACTTTGGCTCAACAACACTAACTTTTGCCTAGCAGTACTAACTTTTGCCTAGCAGCACCAAATCCTGCCTAGCAACATTAACTTTACAACTATTAGTTTTAACTCCAAATTCATCACTAATATCATCTTCAAACCTCATCAATCATAACTTTAACAAACACATCTTCAGATATTAAGTAATCCAATGCTAGCAACCAAAAAGTTAAATTTGCTAACATCAAAAGCCTATGAGAATATCTGCAACATTTTGGACTGTGTGAATCTTGATCACCTGAATCAACTTCTTCTCATAAGAATCTATGATGAAATGGTGCCTTATCTCTATGTGCTTGGTTTTAGAGTGAAACACGGGATTCTTCACAATACAAATGGTGCTTTCATTATCAATGTAAATCTTGGTGTTCATGAAATTAAACCCATAATCAAGCATTTAATTTTGGATCCATAACACTTGTCCACAACAATTAGCAGCTCAACATACTCTGCTTTAGTGGTAGAGTTGGCAACTATAGTATGCTTTTTACATTGCCATGAAATCAACCTTTTTCCACGAAATTGACAACCTCTTGTTGTGGATTTCCTGTCAAGGCTAGCTCCAGCATAATCACTATCAGAAAAGCTTCCAAGTCAAATGGTGAATATCTAGGATACCAAAGGCCCAATTTAGGCTGACCTTTTAAGTATCTAAAGATCCTCTTCACTACATGAAGATGTGAAGTCTTTGGTGTAACTTGAAACCTTACGCAAGCACAAACAACAAACATTATGTCAGGCCTAGAAGCTGTTAAGTACATCAATGATCCAATCATTGATCTGTATAAGTGAACATCCACATCTTCAACTTCTTTATCCTTGAGCAATGCCTTGTTAGTCTCTATTGGAGTGCTTGCTGTCTTAACTGAGGAGAAATCAAATTTCTTTAATATATCAGCCACATACTTGTCTTGGCTGATGAAAATTCCATCATCTTTCTGCATGACTTGCAACTCTAAGAAGAAAGTGAGCTCCCCCATAGAACTCATCTGAAACTTCTTGTGCATCATCTGCTCAAACTCAACACATAAAGATTTCTTTGTAGATCCAAAGATGATGTCATCAACATACACCTGTACTAACATGATATCACCTTTGTCCTTTTTGATGAATAGAGTCTTATCTATAGTGCCTCTTCTAAATCTATTTTCCAATAAGTAGGTAGATAAGGCTTCATACCAGGCTCTAAGAGCTTGATGTAAACTATATAAAGCTTTTTCTACCTTATAAACTTTACCAGGGAACTGTGGATCTTCAAAACCAGGAGGTTGGTACACATACACTTCCTCTTCAATAGTACCATATAAAAAGGCACTCTTCACATCCATCTGGTACATAATAAACCCCATAAATGATGCATAGGCCAAAAATAACCTGATTGCTTCTATCCTAGCAACAGGAGCAAAAACCTCATCATAATCAATTCCTACTTCTTGGGTGTAACCTTGTGCAACCAGTCTTGTCTTGTTTCTAACTACTATTCCTCTCTCATCTTTCTTGTTTATAGACCCATTTTGTTCCAATGGCATGCTTTCCTTTGGGTAAATCAACTAATCTCTAAACCTTTTGCAAACTAAACTGTAGCAACTCATCTTACATTGCCTCTATCCATCTTGGATCTTGCAAAGCTTGTGTCACCTTCTTGGGTTCTATTTGTGAGAGAAAACTAGAAAATAAGCAGTTTTGATAATCTTGGTGATTTGTTCTCCTCTGCCTTTTAATGTAACTTACCATAGCAAGTTCTTCAGAAATCTTGGTCATCCTCCTTGTTTGAGTAGCTGAATTTATGTCTCCAATGATCTGGTCTTTAGGATGATCCTTGTGAATTCTGATTGTGGGAATAGGACTGACATTCATAGTGGTTTCCAAGTTGTTAAGGTCAGCCTCTGCATTCACATCTTCATCATCATATGCACCACTAAAGATATCAGTATTTAGAAGATCAATAGTATCATCCAAATCAGGCATAAGAGGATCAGTAGGAAGATCATCAACATTAGTAAAACTTTACCCAGCAGCACTAACAAATTGACTAACAGTACTATCTCTGTTAGTGCTGTTAGCATAACCTTCCTTCTGTTGAACAAGTAAATTATCTAATGCAACTCTAAAATCTTGCACATTCCGGTCATCTTCTTTATTTGAAGGTCCTCCTTCCTTCTCTTGACCATTTCTTGCACCTTCATTTGCTGGTTCTTTATTTGTCTTTTTACCAGCATCATCAGCAACTACATCATTTGAGCTCTGTGGACTATCATAAAGTAATGGTAGCAGAATATATTGTTGAATAGGCACCGCATCAACATTATCCTTGATACATGCATTCTTATTAGTTTGATTCCCTGTAGTAACTGGCTCATAATTCATAGAGTTTGTTAGTCATTGAGAGGATGGATCAAACCATAGTCCTGAGGTCACTCAAAAGCACTCCTTCATAAGAAGCTCAGGCCTATTTTTTCCCATACTTTTTGTCATATACCGACCTGTATACGCTAATAAGACCTCTCTTATGAAGTCTTTAATCATAGCTCCAAAGCTCATGTAGACTGTATCAACTCCATTTGCTCTCATTATCTGATAAATACTTCTTTGACCTTGCTGAAATATCTTCTAATTTACCACAATATTAGATTTTGTATCCAAATGAGTAGGATCCATAGCTTCCACTGATTCCTCTTTATCAGTCTCTGAATCTCCTTGTGCATTCTTGTTCAACGACATAACCTTTCCTACCTTTGTTATCTTTTTCTTTTTCCTGTTCTTTTTACTGGCTCTTCTTCCTTTACTTCAACAACTTTTTCTCCTATAGCTGGAACATCTTTATCATCAATCTTTTGTTTCTTTAAAGTTTTTATCTGAAGCTCTTCTCCATATCTTTTCAATTATGCCTTTGTAGCTTCAAAATCCATAGGAACAAAAGTGTCAATCCGTTGAACTAACTTATCAAACTCTTCTTTAATCTCTTTAAAACTTAACCGTCTTTTAACTGAGAAAGCTTCCAAGTTCCTTGATTCTTCAGATAGTTTGACATGTAGATTCTCAACTGTGACTGAGTCATGGGTTTATTTCTCTTTGCCTTAGCTCTTTCCTCTGCAAAGTGTTTCTTTCTTTGATTCACCATATCTACCATTCTTTTTGCAAAGTCTTGTCAGGCAATGCCTTTCCCAACACATGGATCTTTTGTCAAACTCCTGGGCATTTGCTTCTAGCTTGGCTCGAATAGCACAAGCATCCCAATCTTCCTTCAGTAAATATTAAGCGTCAATTTAAACTTGAGCTTTTCTTTTCTTTTGTTGTTTTGATAATGCTTCCTCTTTTGCCATTCTTTTAGCTACCATTTCATCTAAATGAATCTGCTTTGCAACTTCTTCATCTATTTGAGCTTGCAATTTTATAGCCTTTTCCAATCCAGCTTCCTATTGTCTTATTTGTTCTTTAGTTTTGTGAGTAGCCTAGATATCCTCTTCAACCATTAGAGCCTTTCCTTCCTTTGACCCCCTTTTACCTACATACCAAATTCATCAAAACTTTAGTACTACCAGTATTAACTTCTTCAATACCAGTATTAATCTCTTCTTTAGCATCCAATCCAGTATTAATATTCTTAGCCACTGACCTTGCTCTCCTCCTATATCTCTTGCCCTTATCAGTTGATTTTACCTTGCTAACACCCTAAGAAGCAACCTTTGACAATGTATTGGCTGCCTCCAAGATTGTAGGACTGATATCTTCTTCCTGAGCCTCCCCTGAAGCTTTTGTAGGAGTAACAAAATTTGTTGACTTCTCTTTCATTTTCATAGATTCTCTTACCAAAGAAACTAGAGGATCATCATCAATATCCTGAATTATCCTCCCCTGATCCTCTGGTTCTTCACCCTCTGATTCAGATATTACCACCTTCCGTATCTTTCTTTTTAATGCCTTTTCCATAATTTTTACTCTTTTAACCAAGGTGAGAACAACTTTTCCATAAGTTGTTTTTGTCTGTTGCAGCTCTATCTCCAAAGTTTCAATTCTGGTCACCAACTTAGGTACAATATCCATCAATTCTTTAAGTTGCATACTGTCCTCAGCACTTCCTGATGTATTACCTTCAGAGAGAGGTGCTTCATAGGACCTAGGTGGTGAGTAATGAGGTGGTGATTAGAGTGGTGAATGAGGTGGTGAATGAGGTGGTGTTTGATGTAGTGAATGAGGTGGTGTTTGATGTGGTGAATGAGGTGGTGTTTGATGTGGTGAATGAGGTGATGTTTGATGTAGTGGTGATGAAGTTAGATCAACGGATGTGTGATGTGGTTCAGCTAGTTATGCTGAGCCTTCACCTTGATCCACAACTGCCCCTGCTAACATAGCAGGCATCAATGGTACAAAATCCCATGCATAACCCCTTTTCATGTTTGCAAAAATCTTTTTGGTCAAAGTGAGGGCTAAATACCTTCCTTTATTTTCAGTTGTAATATCCAAAATAATTTGTAAAAACCTTGTCATTAAAAATTTTTGTATTACTCTCTATGTATGAACCATCCCTCCAAAAATCATTTTAGAAAAATTATAAAACCCTATTGCTAGAAGAGAAGATTATAATGCAGACAAATAGTACTACCAAATTGATCCCATCCACCAGACTTAGGGCTTAAGCAGTGTAAAATATGATGGATTAGAAATTTCCATTGGGGTGTAAAATTCTTTTTCCAAAAAGTTAATTTTCCCTTAGTAACATACCCTAATGTGGCTAATTGGCTAATCCATCATATATGTCAGCATCAGATAAATTATGTATTCCTGTTGCATCTGCCAATTGAAGTTTACTTCTGACAGATGCCGTCAGTAAAGTATACCTCTTAAGTCCTATAATGCTACTAATTGTTTGAATCTCATTAGCAAGTGTTCTGACTATGGCAGTTTGCCAAAATTAAATATTGACAGGGAGTCATAGATAGGAAGATTATGAAGTTTAAGGCATACCTGAGAGATGTACCTTTAAGGAAATCTACTACCTTAGTGAAACGCAACACTTTCATTTGGTTTCTTTAGGAAAGCGACCATGTTATGCTTGTCAGAGTACTTTATAGATGGCCATATGAATTGTTAAGAACAAAATCGTAAAGAATTTAAATCTAATCCTGGGGTTTTTTGATTCGAGTGAATTACTAAGTGTAGGTAGAGAGAGGGAATTGAATTTCTTATCGATTAATAACAAGGTTTCTTATTGGACCGTGTGTAAAAGAAGTTTCTTTAGAGTAAAAGAAGATATTTTATTAAAGAAAGTGTATAATTATCCAATAAAAAACCAAATGTAGAAGTATCGTCGGAAAAATCTCTAACGATAATATTTAAAGTACGAAAGTCAATTTCCCTCACATCAGCAACCAATGGTCATCTACTTAGTATTAAAATTATCTACTCCATACTATTATAGTCTACCAGAAAATACCGTAAGACTACCATGTATTAACTTATAGACTACAGAATTAACGTAAGATCTACCGAAGATAACGAAGTAGTCCACCATAATTAACTTCTAGATTACCAGAATTAACTTATAAAATACCAGCATTAACTCTAATACTTAGTGCTTATAGACCATAGGTGAGTAGAATTTGCCAGCACTGCATCTATCCATCCTTAAATCCATGCTTATCTTGAAAAGTTAGTGCAAAAACAAGAAAAATGCTACAATATACTATGAACTTGAACTAACTATATCCTAACTACCAGCATTAATACCCTAGCAGTATTAATGTAAACTAGAAGTACTTACTTCATTTTACAAACTTTACAAGTGTAACCTCCCCTCAATTGTAGCTACAGATTTAACATTCTAATGCTCACTACTAAGAAGTTAAACCTAGTGACATCAAATCCTTTGGTGAGAAGGTCTACAACATTATGATCAATATGAATCTTGATAACCTCTATTAGTCTCTTCTCATAACAATCTCTTATAAAATGGAATCAAATCATAATATGCTTGGTCCTTGAATGAGCAACAAGATTCTTGATAACACTTATAGTGCTCTCATTATCAATATGGATTTTGGTGTTCATGAAATTGAAACCATAATCCATCATCTGATTCTGTATCCATAATACTTGCCCACAACAATTAGCAGCTGCAACATATTCTGCCTCAGTAGTAGAATTTGCCATAATAGTCTGCTTCTTGCATTGCCAAGATATCAATCTTCTTCCAAGAAATTGACATCCACCTGTAGTTTGATTTTCCTGTCAGATTGGCTCCTCCATAGTCACTGTTTTGAAGTAATGCTTCTAGTTGGTCAAAAAGGTGACTCACTTGATACCATAACTAAGTTGGGTTGAATGTTTGAGATATCTAAAAATCCTTTTTACTGCATTTAAGTGTGAAGCTTTTGGAGTGACTTGAAATCTAGCACAGGCACAAACAGCAAACATGATGTCTGGCCTTGATGCAGTTAAATACATTAGAGAGCCAATCATAGACCTGTAGACATGTACATCTACATCTACACCATCTTCATCCTTGACCATTGGCTTGTTTGACTCAATAGGAGTAGTAGCTGTTCTGATGGACAAAAAATCAAACTTCTTTAAGATGTCAGCTACATACTTATCCTGACTAATAAAGATTCCCTCAGGTAGTTGCTTCACCTGTAGTCCCAAAAAGAATGTGAGTTCACCCATGGAACTCATTTGGAATCTTTTGTGCATACATTCTTCAAATTCTGTACACATAGACCTCTTTGTAGAACCAAAAATAATGTCATCCACATACACTTGGACTAACATAATGTCACTCTTTTTCCTCTTGATAAACAATGTTTTGTCTATGGTACCTCTCCTGAAACCATTTTCCATTAGAAAAGAAGAAAGTGTCTCATACCAAGCTCTAGGAGCTTGATGTAGACCATAAAGAGCTTTGATCACCTTATAGACTTTGTTTGGATGAGCAGGATCAACAAAGCCCTAAGATAGATGAAACATACACTCTTACTTCAATAGTCCCTAAAGAAATGCACTTTTTAAACACCATTTGGTAGACAGTAAATCCCATGTTATGATGCAAAGGCTACAAATAACCGAATATGCCCTCAATTCTAGCAACAAGGTGCAGAAAAACCTCATCATAATCTATATCCTTCCTCCTGTCTAAACCCTTGTGCTACAAGCCGTGCTTTGTTTTTCACAACAATACTTCTCTCATCCCTCTTATTCCTGAAGACCCACTTTGTGCCAATTACCTTTTTCCCATATGGCAAATCAACAATTACCCAAACCTTCTGTAATTTGAACTGAAATAATTCCTCTTGCATTGCTTCAACCCAGCTTTCATCTTTTAAGGCTTGTGATATAGTCTTGGGTTCTTCTTATGAGAGAAAACATGCAAACAAACAGTTCTGATAATCCTTGTGGTTTGTTTTGTTCTGTTTGTAAATGTAACTCACTAAGGCTTATTGTGCTGAAGAAGCCTTTTAAATCTTCCCTCTTGTTTGAACTGCTGATGTAGGATCTCCTAGAATTTGTCCTTTTAGATGATCCTTATGAATTCTAAGTGTAGGAATAGGACTGACAGCAATGGTGTTATCCATGTTGTTGAAATCAGCCACTGCACCCACATCTTCATCACATTAATAAGAAGCCATATGAATATTTCCATCATTTTGGGAGAGTATCAGAACATCTTCCAATCAACTATATATTAGAATCAATGGGTAAATCCAGCATGCAGGGAGAGGGTAAAATGGCATCAATAGGTATTTTTTCCTCCAAGTAGACAAATGAATTATTTACCAGCATTTGCACACTATGGGAGTACTGAGCAGCACACCAGACATATTTGGGTGTGTTAGACCTATTAGTACTAACAAATGATCTATCAGTACTAACAAAAGGCCTATCAGTACTAAGTTGGTTAGTACTGGTAGTTTGAGATGCAATTCTCCTATTTTCTTCTTCAAAGGCTTGTCTTGAAACATCCATCCATAGCTTTAGCAATCATTCCTGATAGACCCATCTTCTCAGTCATCATGCAAGACTTGTGTCTACTTCTTGCAATCTGATGTGTCCTTCCTTATTAATAACTTCTTCCTAGAACTGTATATCCTATCTGGAGAAGCAGGTATAAAAGTTTTTCTTAGCATCCAGAACAACAACCTTTACCGAGGAATCCTTGTCCAAAGAGGTTTTGCAGTTGAAGAAGTAGTATTCCCGAGTAGGTCCTTTATCTTACCGAACCTGCAAACATAAGAATATTGGTAATACCTGCCCATCCACATTAACCTGATTTTCTACACTAACAGGAACATACTTCATTTGGAATTTGGGGAGAAAATCAAGATCAAACATCCAATTAAGACTACAGTTAACGTTACAAGATGTGTAGGGGGGGAAGGCTGCCTACAAGTTAGTTTGATCTTCAAGAAAATTACATGTGCAGATTCTCTTTTACCCTTTTGTCCTTTTTGTTGTATACTCTAAAGGCTTTACTAGAGGTAGAGTATACCAAGCAAATAACCTTCACAGATTTCCTATCAAAAATTTCCCAAGAAATCTAAGGTGTTCAAATAGCAAGTGCCCCAAAAGGTCCCTCATAAAACTAATACTATGATTTACCTATTAAAGTTCTAAGGTGTCTTATTTTGAGGGTTTGGGTCACTAATACCCTATTTAGTACATATGCAGCAATATTAACTGCCTCTGCCTAAAATGGATAGGAAAAAGTGATGCTAACATAGTTCTATCTGCCTCAATTAGGTCCTATTTTCCTTTCAGCAACACCATCTGGCTATGGAGTTCTAGCTAACTAAACTCCCTTTTGATTCCTTTCCTTAGCATAGGAATTCATTCATAGCCAAATGCTTAAACTCTATCCTATTACACATCTAATTATTTTAACATTATGATTCAATTTTCTAAGCCTATGATAAGATTACAAAGGATTTCAGATGTTTCATCCTTGGTAGCTAAGAAAAATACCCAACTAAATCTGCTGAAATCATCAGTCACAACCAAGCAGTACCTTTTCTTGTTAATACTTTCTACAGAGACAGGTCCAAATAAGTCCATATGAAGTAATTCTAGGGGCTTTCTGATGATTCTTTCTAACTTGGCCTTACAGGAGGCCTTGTGTTGCTTACCCTTCTTGCAGGCAACACAAGTGTGGTCATTCACAAAAACTTTTGAAGGTAAACCTCTAACTAGGTGACCTTTAACAAGTTTATTTATATTTTTGAAATTCACATGACCTAATCTCCTGTGCCATAATTTAGACTCATCTGCTGTTGCATTTGCATATAAACAAGTTATACCTCCAGAAGGAACAATGTTCTTTAAATCCAAGCTGTACACATCATCCTTTCTAGGAGCTCTAAGTACAACTTGACTTTCATCAAGAAGCTTAAAGCTAGGAGACAAGATAAGGCATTCAGACTCAGTAAAAAGGACACTATTTTTCTTGTCACACATTTGTGAGACAGAGAAAAGGTTAAACTTAAGTTCATCTACAAAATAAACATCATCAAAGTCTAAATTAGCAGTTTTGATTTTACCTTTACCCGTTATTTTACCTCCTTTGGGATCACTTCCAAAAGCCACAAAGCCTCCATTGAAATCTTCATAGTCTGAAAGATAAGCTTTGTTGCCAGTCATATGGCTAGAGCAACCACTATCCACCACTGCATGATCCTGTAACAAGATCTCTGGATTGCCCTGCACAAAAAGTAAGAGAATTAGTATCTCTTAGGGATCCAAGCCATTACAGACTTGGAAATCCCTTTTGGGTCAACATACTCAACCTTCTTGAGCATGAATGATCCACTGTCTTTGGACACATGATCCAAGTAATTTCCCTTAGGCCTCCAAACCCATCTTGACTTTTTAAGGTCAGTATCCAGCTTACCCTTACCAGTATTAACTACTGCTCTTGTCCCAACAGTAGTCATATTTTGAACCCCAAAAGTTTTAACATCTTGTTTTAAGTCTTTAGGTCTAAAATATGGTTTTGTGTAGTAAGACCTCTTGATAGGTGAACATGAGCCTCTTGGTCTTACATTGTCCATTCTTGGGTAAATAGGTCTGGTAGCATAAACAGGCCTAGCAGTACTAACACTTGGCCTAGCAGTACAAACAGGCCTAGCAGTACTAACACTTGGCCTAGCAGTACAAACAGGCCTAGCAGTACTAACACTTGGCCTAGCAGTACAAACAGGCCTAGCAGTACTAACAGGCCTAGCAGTACTAACACTTGGCCTATGCAAACCTGTCCTTGTTAGCACTCCTGATAGGACAAAAGTCTTACTTAAATGTGGGTATTTTGAAAAGTTTTGATGATTAATCCTTTTAGTATTATCACATACTAGTTTGCCCTTCCTTTGACCGGTATTAACCACATTTTTCAGCTTAGGCTCTTGACTCTTTTTGTCATAAAAATTATAGTCTTTGATCAAATGATCAGTACTTTTACAAACAAAACAAGCTTTTACTTTCCTAAAACCAATTCCTTGTTTCTTAGAATTTTGACCACTTTTATCATCTCTAGTCTTAACTGTTTGAGTCTCAGGTCTAACTGTTTGCACTTCATACTCTTCTTCCTCATCATCTGAGTTCTAATCCTCAATGATAACTCTATCTCTGTTAATCTTAGGATTAGATACAACTGACTTACTGGCTGACTTAGGCTTTTTAGTATTTGCATCATTTGTTTTACTTGCAGTCTCACTTGTTTTAGTATTAAGCTCAGTTATTTGTGACTCAATGATTTTATTCCTAATGGCATATTCATCTAAACCTACAAATGATATGTCAGCTCTTAGGGTTAAAAAGTTCCCTGTTATGGGAGGGGGAACAGCATGATACTCATCTGCTTTGGAAGACATATCATTAGCTAGTGTGGACTCTTCATCACTAGATCTGACATCAAAAACACTCAAACTATTCTCACTATCAGTTTCATGATTACTACTTAATTCATTCAATTATGTGCCATATCCTAAACCAATTTTATCTCTAGCACTCATTTGACTATTAAGTATTTCATCAAGATTCTTGGTCGATTCTTCCCATTTTGCAATCTTATCTTTTAACTCATCTCTTTCCTTAACAACTTTCTCTAATTCTAGATTTAAGTTGTTAATTTTTATTTCTCTACATTTAAGCTCATAGTTTTGAAATTCATATTTCTCACCCCAGCCATTCATTCTTTTCATGTCTAAGAATCCTAACTTCTAGTGGACTCTAAGGCTATCTCATAACCCCTGATTTCTAGGGGGGGTTTTTTTTTTTTTTTTGCTTTGTTATGCTTTTCTCTTTCAGTATCATAGTTCTTTTGAAGACATTTAAATGATTCAAGACATTGTTTAGAACATTTTTGTACCTCACTGTCAGAAGAACTTGATGAGTTGAGATTGCATCAAAGCATAGTTGACTGGTTCTACTTCAAAATCATTGCTCCAGTCATAGCCTCCTAGACCATCTTGAGCCACCAGTGCCTATGATGAAGATTCAGTTGTTGGTGCATTACTCCTGCCATTGTCACCATAAGATCTTCTCCCTTGATTCCTTCCAGATCTGCATTCTCTAGCAAAATGCCATTTTCTATGACAGTTGTAGCACTCAATCTTTGAATTATCAAGAGAAACAGGTAACCAACGGGCATTTGGTCCAATGGTATGGAGGTTTTACCCTCCTAGGCAAGGTCTCATGTTCGAGTCTTGTCTAGGGCGATAGGGGTTTCCTCCCGCGTGCGTAAAGGGAAGGGTGCCATTGCCTTCTGGGCTGGACCCAACCTGGTTGTGTGGGCTCGCTACGCCTTCTGGGCTAGGGGTCATGTAGCCACAAATTGCCGTTCCAAAAAAAAAAGAGAAACAGGTCGTTTTTCTTTGAAGTCCATATTCCTTCATGTCCTCTGAATGAACTTCTTTACTCTGACAGTCAACATAGCCACCTACCATCGAAGATCCAATTCCTCCAAGTCATCTCCATCCATTTACTGAAAAAATCATCATTCTCAAGTTGAGATTGGTTGTTGGTTGTGCAGGAAGGAGTAAGTACATCATGACGAACATGGAGTAGATGGAAACTTGATTAATTCCACAGCAGTACTAAACCCAAAAAATCTCCAGGCAGTACTAACTTTCATTAGTACTGCCAGTATCTTATAGGAGAGAAAAGCCAAATTCCCGAGAGTAGGTTGGGAACTGAAGACCTTTTCAATTCATCTTCATAAACCCTAATATTGTTGTAAAGGTCATCAATATCAATTCACATCATTGTGTGAGTGTGTGGTTACTAATCTAATCAATTTTCAATTCCAAATAGAATGTGGGAGTGAAAATACTCACTGAATTCCATGAAGAATCATCTAAGACTCTAAGAAACTTCTGGTTGATATCTTCTTTGATATTTGGACCATGATGGAACCTCCAACTTGACTTATAAGTTTTTGGGCATCTTCAATAAGCTTTGTCCAAGCTTTCATTTGATGCAGTAGAAAAATTTTCAAATTGATGTTTTAGAACATTTTTCTGCATCTTCTTGGATTCTACATTACCACCAAACCTCGATTTGATTGCCTCCTAGAGAGATTTAGCATCAGCAACATTGTGAAACTTGAGGAGGTATTCATCAGGTATTGCTAAAAGCAAGATGCTTTTAACTCTTTCTTGATTTCTTCTAGCAGCCAGTTGTTTGGCAGTCTTAGGAGCAGGAGGGGCAGATGTTTCTCCAGTTGTTGGTGCAGGCTCTTCTTCTAGATCTCCATTGACAATAACATCCCATAGATTATGATCTGTATGATAGATATATTGTCATTTCATGCCTCAAATATCGTACTTCCCTTCACTGTGATAGGGATCTTCATTGCTGTGATTGTGGGTGGAGGGATTGTCTTGTTTCTGTCAATCCTTAAGTTGAGTTCTTCTTATACAGAGTTTCCACACAAGCTCTGATACCACTTGTTGGATCGTTTTACTAAATAGATCTTAACCTTCAGCTTACAAAGAGTTTGCTCCTCTAGATAAATCTAAAGTAACAATAATGAAACACTGAGTAAACACTATTAATTATGCGGAATTAATTATAATGCTAGAAGTACAATATCGAATTCAACAAAAGAACTTTTATATTAAACTTTGATTCTGCCAAGGTTAACGATTACAAATATGATTTACTATTTGATCTTTGTGATCTTGTGTAGAACTATATCTACTACTATGCCTAGGTTTCCTTTTATAGACTAAGAATACCCTAATGGTTTTACAAAACGCGTATAAAGATAATGCTATCCTTTCCTAAGTTCTCAGGCATATTCTTTAACTCTAACTAATTTCTGAGTAAGCAGGGCTAACTATTACTTATGCAGTATTAATATCTAACACTACCTAGTACTAACAATGATAATCTTCTACCAGTTACTAACTATGTAACTAGAGAAACTAACTATAATACACTAACAGAATTAAGTCTGTTTATACAAAATTCTAACATACCAATTAGTTTTAAAAAAAAAACAAAAAAAAAAAAAAAAAAAAAAAACAAAACAAAAAAAAAAAAAAAAAAAAAAAAAAAAAAAAAAAAAAAAAAAAAAAAAAAAACAAAAAAAAAAAAAAAAAAAAAAAAAAAAAAAAAAAAAAAAAAAAAAAAAAAAAAAAAAAAAAAAAAAAAAAAAAAAAAAAAAAAAAAAAAAATAAAAAAAGAAAAAAAAAAAAAAAAAAAAAAAAAAAAAAAAAAAAAAAACGACACTAAAATAGTTCACAGGATAAACATCATTAGTTTATACTAGTAAAACTGATTATAAAATAATATGTGAAAAGGTTGTAAGAGGTTAATAGATTTGGAAATACCTTTAAATAATTTATTAGACGAGTTGAGTGTACTGACGAAACTCACGACAAAAAAATGAACAGGATGGTTTAAGACTCCAACAACACAAGAAATTCATAGAGATGTACTAGCAAAGGCTCTTAGGAATGTCGGTACAAGTCTACTTAGTTTACCTAGACAAGGTAGGAAAATCTATCCTTAAGTATCGGCATGATCTTTGACGGTGTTAGAGTTCTCGCGAGTTTTTACCTTCCCAAATTTTTTTATATAAAAACCCGACACACAATAACAAAACATTTAATTTTAAACAAACAAATTAAATTATATTAAAAATCATACTACAAAAGGATTGCACGGTTCAGATTTGGACAATCACTCTTGTAATGTCCTGGCTTTCCACACTCCTAATAAGTACCTCAGGTTTCTAATTTCCCACTGTGGCCTCTAAGTTGTTATCAAAACGGGTGTCCTACAATCTCTACTTGTATGGCCAACTCTGTTTTAGTCATTGCACTCCATAGTGCACGGTTCAGTAAGGTGCAACTTACGTTTGTTGTAGTAGGCTAACTTTCCTACATATCCCTTTTTGTTATTTGATCTAGCAATGTAAGCTCTCATGACCTTTTGTCGCTTATTTCGTTGTTGGCATTCGTTACCATTTCGGTTTTCTAACGTACGACTTTATCCATTTAGTCGTCAGCCACGCGGGTTTGTCTCATAGACGACAATAGCTTTAATAGCATTAGCAATTTGTCGGGTTACAATACGCTCGATCCTTGTGGAACTCATTCCTTGTCTTGTTGTCGGTATTTTCTTCAAAATTAAACGGAGTAAAGGAAATAAAATAAGTCGAATCTCAAAAATAGGAGTGTTACTCAAAAATGGTATGTTATGGAAGGTATGGTTAAAGTTGTGTTGCGAGTTAAACGGACTTGTTTCTAGATAGTTACGAGATGTAGGGAAAAAATCTAGACGTGACGAGATGACGTAGGTATTTCAACAGTATGGGGCGGGTGTTCAAAGTCGTCTTCAGAGTCGAATAGTAGGATAATCAGTGGGGTCGGCAGACTGTAACGGGTTTCCATAATTTTGCAAAACGGTATAATGTAAGGTCGTGAAAAGTTTTAAAGACTATCGTATTATACACGATGTTTTAGAAGTAAACGAGACAATTGCTTCACTCGCAATGTCTTAGGAAAGTTATATATATATATATATATATATATAGACAACTTCCATATAAGCAGGTTGGGAAATATACGCAAGGAAAATGTAATCGCAGAGAAAAGATAAACGCAAGACAAACATAAGCTATAGCAAAATAGAGCTCAAGGGTAAAATTAAACGCAAAGAAACATAACGCAGGGAACGATAAACGCAGGGCAGAGATAAACCCATATCATAGCATGTTCAAGGCAAAATGGTACTCACGTATACGCCATATCAAAAACACGTATAAGGCACACGTAAAAACACGTAGGATCACATACTGGTTATAGACCAGACCTAGTTATATACTACCTGGTTCTCTATAACCTTGGCTCTGGATACCAATCTGTCACACCCCCAAACGGGGCCTGGACGGAATACGTGTCCGGGGGCGTGACGTCATAATATTCATCACACAAAAGTACAAAGAAGACTATGATAATAGACGTTTAAAATCATAATCGTTGTATTCATTAAAAAATAGATAAGTCTTACATGATTTGAAATAAATTTAAACACGTTGCGGAAGCTTTAATTAAGTTTTTAAAGAACAACCGAGTATGATATGTTAATAAGTCTTGGAACAGATGATATCATATTGCACGTAGACTCCACATAGCACATCAGAGGAGTCCAAAGCTAAGCACCTGAGAAAAACATGCTTAAAACGGTCAACATAAAGTTGAGTGAATTCATAGGTTTAGTTCAAACGATGTTATAGTGGACCACAAGATTTTAAAACGTATGCGACAGTTATAAGTTAACAGATACAACTTCACATAAAGAGGTATTTACGTTGCACTAAGCTCATGACACCGAAGCTAATTCCGAACGTAGCATATAACATGCCAAATAATTGCTTGCCCTTCCAGGTGTCCGACCAAAGACCACCTAACTAGATTCGACATGACATATATCCGTTAGTCCTTGGACAACTCGAACTAGTGACGGGGGCGGGGGGGGCACCAGCATACTCACCCGGATAGGGATAATTAGTCCCAATAGATCTATTTATTCACTCGCGCTCTCTCAACCGGTCCTCCGGTCAAGAAATTAACAGTTCATGATAGTTCGGGCAATAAGTGGTCTAAACGCTACTTAGGCAACATGTAAACAGGGAAATCTCACGTATAGTACTTGTGTCCAGTTTTAAAAACAAGCAATGTCTCTCACCCCAAGTTATAAAACATTTATTCAAAACGAGTAAAAGAGTGGGGCTATGAACTCACCTTATGCGGGTAGTGGATCAAAAGAAATCAATCAAGTGAAAATGAATCTCACGGTCCTAGCGACAACCTAACATATAGTCGTCGTTTAAGAATGATGTACAACGAATAACGCTTAACGCAAGAACTGATCATCCGAGCACGAGTAGACACGGCGTATCCCTTTTTTAAAAGTACTTTCGAAAGTTATAAGTTTTGGCAAGTCTCAACGCTTTGGAACATCTTCGAAAATATTTCGTCTTTTAGTGTATTTCGTCTTTTAGTGTATTTCGTCTTTTAGTGTATTTCGTCTTTTAGTGTATTTCATCTTTTAGTGTATTTCGTCCTTTAGTGTATTTCATCTTTTAGTGTATTTCGTCCTTTAGTGTATTTCGTCCTTTAGTGTATTTCGTCTTTTAGTGTATTTCGTCCTTTAGTGTATTTCATCTTTTAGTGACCCGACATACCAAAGTTGACTCGATAACCGTAAATGTTGACCTAGACTCGACACTTTACGTTATTCTTCATTTTATCATAAGTTTGATAATAAAAGTATATTTTTCGACGCTTTTATAAAGTTTACGAAATTTCGGCATGACCTTTCTAAAAATATCGACTTTCCATTTTTATCAACCTCGACTCGTGAAAATATCCGTTTTACAAAGTACATCTTGTTTGGATCGAAGAATATCCGATCTATTTTCGACAACACTTCAAATATCGCAAAAAAATCCGTTCTAAACCTAAACCTCTTCGACTTTTAATATCGCTTCCAACAAATCAACATCTAACTTAATCATCTTCGCCAAAATATTTAAGACTCAACATAGTAACTCTTAATAAATGATATAACCGTAGTAATAACAATATATATCAAAATAGTCACAACGAAACTTTTTATGCACAAAAGTACAACTACTTTTTTTGTTTCTTCTATTTATAAATAAAAAGATTAAATTTTGAGACTTGTAGTTTTATAGAAAAAATAGTAATGGTTTACACATCATCGCTTTGTACACCTTGTTCGGAATGATCATACGAATGCAAAAGTGCAACTTATTTATGAAAATGAAGAGACGACTTACATGAAAACGCGACAAAAGATGATTAGAACTAAAAACAACCCAAACGTTGTTTTATAAAATACCCCGATGAAATAACAATCAACTCGAACAATATATCTTCAAATGTAAATGATTGAAAGTGAAAAATGTGTGATTTTGTAAGTGTTTGTGTTGGTTCGTGTGTTTTAGAGAAAGAGAGAGCACAAGCTGAAATAGAAAACTAGTGTGTGAAAATGATTATGTAAAATGAGAAGCAAAGGTATATGAATACAAAGATCACACACATACATACACACACACACACTTGTGTGTGCCGTTTGGTTAGGGGACAAGAAAAAGGGGGACCAAAATGATCCACCTATCAAATGTTACCTAGTACTAGTCCTTAACCTTAAACCATGCAAGCTTGTCTAGTGAATTTGATTTTCAAAATTTGAATCCTATGTATGCATGCATACATATCCGGTTATGAACAAGGCAAGGGGGGACCAAAAATGTTTTCCCATATTCTAGGATCACTAGTGCTATTTGATGAATTAATTTCCAAGGCCTTTGTATGCACATGCATATGTATAGATTAAAACGCGTATCACGTAAATAACGAATCGAGTAACGGTAACACGAAAAATTACAAAATTTTAGATATTGCTTTAAAGCATAAAAACATGGCTATTGCCAAAATACTACAACGTTTGGTGTCCCGGTTCGCTCCCGGTGACGATTCTCAGATAATAACGAAACAATTTCCCGGTTAAACGGAAAAGCTAAACGAAACTTTTAAGAATTCAAATTACTAAACGGAAATGGCTAAATTAATGAACGGAAATTCTCGGGGTGTCACAACAACCACAAGTAGTCCTTACAAACGATGACCTTTTGACTGAAATATTAATCCGATTACCTATTCTATGTATTCATCTCTTTACAACTGTATCAAAACAATGGCTAAGAATTCTCACTTCCCTTATTTTCACCCTTAACCACAGCAAAATCCCTAACCTTGATCCTTCTGCTGGTCTTTTTGTTAATCACCTTAGATCTTTATTTGAAGGTGATTTTGTGTCATTAGATTCCAGACTTGACTCAAGAAAATCCACTATGGATAACTCCTTTGGTTCCGCTGAATAAGTTGATCATGTTAGGATCTTGCAGTCTTGCAATGGTTTGCTTCTTTGTGCTGGTTGGGCGTGGCCTATTTTTTATTACGTACATAATCCATTCACTAATTTGTTTAAAAGGATTCTGCAACCACATTACTCCCATGATGATTCACGTTTTTACAGAAGTGTTGTATAAAAAAAAAAAAAAATTTATTTTTGAATCCTTGATAGATGATCCGAATGGAATATCATAGATGGGACACTATAGTTGGGACGTCATAGGTGGTACATCCTTGTGGTGGGACACCAGAGGCGGGACAACAAAAGTGGGACATCAAAGGTAGGACATTTTATCGTTCGGTTTTTAGAAGTAATTGTTTTTTAGAGCTCTCTTCGATCCAAAGGTGTTTTTTGTTTAGGCAATTTAGTTTTGGTGTGTTCAATGGGAAGATACACAACCAAAGAGGACGATGTTGATAGGATTTCAACATCTGTCTATGTTACGAATTTTCCGGATAATGTATCGGCCAAGGAGTTATTTCTAGCGTGCAAGCAATACGGTCATGTGGTGGATTCTTACATTCCTGTCAAGAAATCAAAGTACGGAAAAAGGTTTGGATTTGTCAAATTCATAAATGTATTCAGTGAAGAAAGACTTGTTAATAATCTCTGTACTGTTTGGATTGGTCGTGTTAGACTCCATGCGAATATCGCTCGATTCCAAAGACCCAATGGTAAGAACATAGGAGAGGGTAATAAGAAGCCAAATGTTACTCCTACTCCTTCTGTTAAACCAAACCTGAGTGGGAGTTTAGGTAATGAAAAATCTTACAGGGGTGTGTTAAATGGGGATACAAAGACGAAGTTGGTTGGTAAGATTTCAGAACCATCGATAGTTTTGGGAGATGAATGTGTTATGTCTATGAATGTTGATAATGCTCTTTTTGGAAGGGTAAAAGTTTTTGCTTCTCTAGCCAATCTGAAAATGGCTTTGGGGAATGAAGGCTTTTCCGATATTGTTATCAAATATATGGGAGAACAATGGGTTATGTTGGAATTCAAATCACTGGAATCAATGGAAAAATTCAAAAAATGTGTTAGTGTCATGTCATGGTTTTCTCAGGTTATAAAGGCTACAAACGAATTCGAGGTTGATGGTAGGATTGCGTGGGTCGAAGTGGAAGGTGTTCCTTTCAAGTTATGGACAAATAATACATTTACTAGAATTGCTGAAAAGTGGGGAAAATTGCTCGATGTGGATGATCAGGATGAGACTTGTTTTCATTCTAAAAGACTTTGTGTTTATTTGAAGGCAGGAAATAGTATCAGAGAAGATTTTAAAATCACTCACCGAGGTAAGATGTATTGGATTAGAGCTAATGAAACTCAAGGTTGGGTCCCGGAATTCACAGATGAATACGAAAGTGAAGATGATAACTCCATGGATGAGGAAGGTGAAGTTAAAAAGAACGGAATCAAGGATGAACATAGTGATGGTGAGATAGTACCTGAGTCTTTATTTGAAGATGGAGAGCTGGAAAATAATCATGTGGATGGTATATTTTCGAAAAAGGAAAAGGAAGTTTCGGAAGACCCATTTAATTTATATTCTCTACTTAAGCGTCAGAATAAATTGGATGATAAGGATACCAATTCTGAAGATAGTTTGAAGCATCCACCAGGTTTCACACCTTTGACACATAATTGTGAAAATGACACATCAGAGAAGAAGGTAGACCAGAATGATGAATTCAGTGAGGCTGGTGATGTTGATAAATTGAAAGGTAGTGCTAATGGGTCTATATCAGCGGGTCACTTCAAGGTTTCTGAAATTCCTAGAACAGGTGGATCCATGGTGGGTTTACTTGAAGATGTGATAAAAGTTGGACAGGTTATGGGATTCAAAATGGAAGGAGTCATAGCAAATTTGGAAGAACTCATTGGAACACAAGGAGGGAAAGAAGGTTATAGATGAATTTTCTATCTTTAAATATACAAGGCCTTGCCCAAAAGGCCAAGAAAGATTGGGTTAAAGATCTTAGTATCAAAAATAAAGTGAATTTTTTAGTTATACAAGAAACAAAAATGGAAAAGATTGAGGACTTCTGTGTGAAACAGTGTTGGGGGAATTCGGTTTTTGATTATGTGTATAGTGAGGCGGTTGGAAATTCGGGAGGTATCCTTTGCGTATGGGATACTAATTCTTTTTGCAAAAACAGTGTGACGGTGTCTGATTATTTTGTGATTACTAGAGGTAAGTGGAGGTTAACGGGAAAGAATATGATGATTATTGGTGTGTATGCTCCTCAAGAGGGTAAAGAAAAACAAGCTCTTTGGGATTTTCTTCGTTTCGAGGTAGATAAGTGGAACGGGGATGTTATTATCATGGGTGATTTTAATGAGGTTCGTGTCAAATCTGATAGATTCGGAACTCATTTTAATCCACATGGTGCTCATAGATTTAATTCTTTTATTTTGGATTCGGGATTGGTTGAAGTTAACTTAGGTGGATGTCGCTTTACTTGGTGTCATAGATCCGCAACAAAGATGAGCAAGTTAGATAGATTCTTGGTTTCGGAGAGTGTTATTAGTGGAAGCCCGAACATTAAAGCTGTTACATTGGAGAGGTTCTTGTCGGATCATCGGCCTATTCTTCTTAAAGAAAATGGTTACGATTATGGCCCTACTCCATTTCGTTTTTTCCATCATTGGCTTGAGATGGATGGTTTTAACACATTTGTGGAGAACACTTGGAAAAACAGTCCTATGGTGGGAAATAATGCTCTTCTAAGTTTGATGAATAAACTTAGAAATCTTAAGAATCAGATTCGTATTTGGAATAAGAGTAATTCGGGGACCCGGAAAAACGATCAGCTTAGACTTAAAAAACAGTTGGAGGAAATTGATCTGGATATTGATAGAGGGCTTGGGAATGAAGAGCTGGTCAATTCCCGCTTAGCTATTCTTCATCAAATCCAAAAGATAGATAATTTAGAATCGAAGGAAAGGGCTCAAAAGGCTAAAATTAAATGGGCGGTAGAAGGAGATGAGAATTCCGGTTTTTTTCATGGTATCATAAACAAAAGGTGGTGTGCACGAGACCTGGCATAACATTTGCAGTTTTTTTTATAAATGGTTTCCCCGGTAAATTACATAGCATTTGCAGTTGTGGGTATGTTGGATAGGTTTTATCATCGGTTACAAACAAATGTACAAGGATTTGTGGATTCAGGCTACGCCATAGATCCGGACATGGATAGATCGATCACGGGGTACGGGTTGATGACACATGGATGTGTAGTGGGCTGGGAAGCTAAGTTGCAGCACATGTGGGTTTTGTCAACAAGAAGCAGAGTATGTGACATTTACGGATGCGGTAAAGAAGGCTATTTGGCTAAAGAGATTATTGACAGAGTCTGGAGCTGAACTAATTTTAGTGGAGGTTGTTGCTACTGGTGCCTTGACGAAGGCGGTTATGTGTCTGGAATTTCAGCACTGGTCGGAGTTATTGAATATTGGTATAGGCTAATAATAATCCTAAGGTGGAAATTGTTAGATATTTAGCAACTCCAACGAGTGCTGAAACTCCAACGCACCAGTAGCAACAACCTCCACTAACATTAGTTAGTATGTATCCCACATAGGTGGGTGAGAGAAGTGAAAGTGTGCTAATAAGTGTTATCACACTCAAATGTTTGAAAGTCTTTTAGGAGGTTTTTGAAAGGAACTAATGGATGATTAATTTGGTTATATTATGATTATAATTATAATATAATATATATTAAATTAATTACAAACTTAACACTTTGCACCTTTGCATCCTTAGAAAATAATTGTATTATTTTTGTGCAGAATTATTTTTGTTAATGGTGGTTAATAACAATTATTTCTTGAGGGAAAAATAACCATTGTATTGGTTACTTTTTGGTAGTTGACTTTCCAACAGATATGTTGATTCATGAAGAGTCATGTTGGTTCATTTTAACTGCTATATAAGGATGCATTTGGTTGTCTAAAATACACAACAAAATCTGATACACTTTCAATACATACAAAATGCAAATGTTTGATGTTCATGTGAACTTTGTATACGTTGGATAAAGTTTTGTTCTTTGAGGTTGAATCCTAGGATGAAGATAGTCTTGAACCACTAACGTAAATAGTGGGGGCTAATATTCTTTAAGGATGGTGATTATCACATCCTCAATTTCGTTTATATTATCTGTAGAAATCTACCATATTCTAACAAACTTAAAGAATATTAATCATGGATCAAAGTGCTAGTTTAAGAATGTTTGGAAGCGACACAATCAAACCGGATAGAATGGATGGATGAACTTTACTCGCTGGAAGAAAAAGATGAAATTTCTATTGATTGCATTCAAAGTTTACCATGTTCTGGAAGCGCCACATCCACAGATAGTCATTCTGACTGAAGAGGAACAAAGAAGCGTAATCAAGATGAAACACTATGCTGCGGATACATTCTAAGTACCTTCACTGACCGACCGTATGATCTATACACACCAATGACTTCTGCAAAGGAAATATTGAATTCTTTTGAAGAGAAACACAACGCTGAATAGGAAGGTGCGGATAAGTATATCACTTTTAAATTCTTTGAACTTACCATGGAAGATAATGTCTCCATTCTAGATCAAGTTCATGAATTTCTCATTCTGGTTTCCAAATTTAAAAATTTTAACATTGAAATTCCAGAAAAATTATTGGTTGGGGCCATCATTACCAAGTTACCATCTTCTTGGCACAATTACAAGAAGAAATTGATGCACACTTTAAAGGATTTTACTTCAGATCAGATTTAGAAACATTTATGAATTGAAGAGGAAACTCGTATTCGTAAAAAGAATCTAAAATGATGCATTAACTTCTAAGGTTACTTATGTTGATTCAGGAAATAAAAACAAAGGAAATGATAAGAAAAGGGATGACACATGGAATTCATCCAAGGACAACAAGAATGACAAGAAACCATTGTCTGAGGTTGTGTGTTATAAGTGTGGTGACAAAGGGCATATCAAGCGATACTGCAAGAATCCTAATAAGAAAAATCATAATTCAAACAAGAAGGATTAATCTGCAAATGCAATAGAACAATTTGATACCATAAAAATCACTGCAATGGCTTTTGAAATGAACATTGGAATGAATTGGCAAGTTTTTTTGGCTTCAAAGAAGGTTGGCTATGGTACTAATAGTCTGCTGGAATAATGGAAGGAATCCTATGAGAATGTTGACTATGACTACGACCCATATGATGACGATATGTGTGAGGGCCAAGAAGTTCCTGGTAAGATTCAATCTATATGCGATAATTTGGATATCAAAGTTCGAGGTCGTAAAAAGAAATAGTTTACTTAAATTATTAATTCTTTTGTAGTCTAGTCACTTTGTGTACCTTCCTTGAAGGAAGTTATTTTGCCTATGTAATGGGCGGAGATGTGGGATTCACCCTCATCCTTTGTACTTAATTGTTTTTTGGAGTAATAAAATTTACCAGAGAAACCTTTTACCCAAAAAATGAACATTGGAATAGGAATTGCATATGGCTAGTGTGAGAACAACAACTGATGATTGGTTGTACGATTCTAGTGCAACTACACATGTTTGCAACAACAAAGACTTATTCAAAACTTATAAGGAAACTAAAGATGAAAATGAAGTGATGATGGGTGATAATCATACTTCAAAGGTTACTGGATCAGGAAATGTGGAGATCCAATTCACATCTGGAAAGAATTTAACCCTTATGAATGTTCTTCATGTTCCTAACATTAAGAAGAATCTTGTTTCTGCTTTTAAACTTTGTAAAAGTGGGGTTAAGTCTGTGATAGAATCGGACAAAGTGATTCTCTCTAAAGCCAATGTATTCGTAGGAAAAATGTATGCTTTTGATGGCATGTTCGAACTCAATATTAATAAAATACTAGTTCTGGTTACTTGCCCGATTGTAATTTTATTTCCAGTTTTAATATCGAATGCTCTACTTTTAATTTATGGCATAATCGTTTAGGACAAATTATGGGACTATGAAAGATATGTTAAACCAATGCATTATATCCTATAATGGTTAACATAAAGATAAATGTGAAATATCTATTCAAGCAAAAATGAAAAGAAAACCTTTTTCTAAAGTTGATAGACAATCTAAAAATTTAGAGTTAGTGCATTATGATATATGTGAATTAAATGGACAACTAATTAGAGATGGAAATAGGTATTTCATAACTTTCATTGACGATTGCTCTAAATATACCTATGTTATTTGTTGAAATCAAAAGATCAGGCCTATTAAACATTCAAATTTAGAAGGCCGAGGTAGAAAACCAAAGAGGAAAAGAGATACAAATTCTAAGAGGTGATAGAGGCGGTGAATACTTTTTCATCAAATTTTCTTCCTATTGTGAACCATAAGGTTTGATTCATCAAAGAACAGCACCATATACACCTCAACAGAATAGTGTTGTTGAGAGGAAGAATAAAGTTTTGTAAGATATGATTAATGTTATGTTAGTCAATGCAAACTTACCTAAGAATTTGTGGGGCGAAGCCATGCTTGCAGCATGTCATGTAACTAATAGAATAACTGCAAAGAAACTAAAAGTATCTCCTTATGAAATCTGAAAAGGTAAAAAACCTAACATTAGCTATTTTAAAGTTTGGGGTTGTTTAGCCTATTTTAAGGTTCTATTACATAATACATCTAAATTAGGACCTAGAGGTTTAAAAGGTGTATTTATGGGATATGCAAAAGATTCTAAATCTTATCACTATTTAGATTTAGATTTGAATGTTATTGTTGAATCAAGAGATGTAGATTTCTTTGAGAATAAATTTCGTCATGATTCAACAAGCACAAATGAAATTGTGACTCAAATCCCACAAGATATTTCTGGTCTAGATTTGAACTCTAACAATAAGAGGAATATGGCAGAATCTTCTAGTGCACGTAGAAGAAGTGAAAAGGCTAGAAAAGAAAGAAACTTGGATCATGATTTTATTGATTCTCAAGCTATAATCTTTCTTGTTGTAGGTGATAATGAGAATAATGTTATTAATAAAATACCAGTCTACTTAATGTAGAAGATGCACGCCAAACATATAAAGAGGCTATAACCTCTAGGAATTATGCATTTTGGAAGGAGTCAATTGATGATGAATTGGATTCCCTAATATCTAAAAATACTTTAGAACTTTTAGATTTACCTCTAGGTTCCAAAGCAATTGGGGGTAGATGGTATTTAGGATTAAATATCATACAGATTGATCCATTCAAACTTTTTAAGCTTGGTTGGTAATTCAATGCTTTAGTCAAAGACAAGGAGTTGATTTCTTTGATACATCTGCACCCGTAGATAGAATAACTTCAATTAGGGCACTCTTTGCATTAGCTTTAATCTATGATTTGCGTATTCATCAAATGGATGTTAAACTAACCTTTTTAAATATGACTTAGATGAAGAAGTCTATATGAAACAACCTAAAGGGTTTGTGTTGCCTGGTCATGAGAATATTGTGTGCAAATAAAAGAAATCTTTATATGGGTTAAATAAGTACCTAAACAATGGCATGATAAATTTGATAAGTCAATACTTTCAACTGGTTTTACCTATAACTCATCTGATAGATGTATTTATTCTAAGTTTTAAAAAAGATTATGGTGTCATCCTATGCCTTTATGTAGATGATATACCGATTGTTGGAACCAATATGAAAGGTATCAATGAAACTAAGATGTTTTTGTCTTCATGCTTTCAAATGAAAGACATGAATGAAGTTGATACTATATTGGGGATAAAAGTTAAAAGGCATAATGTGGGTTATGCACTAGGGGTGAGCAAAAACACCAAAATAACCGAGTAAACCGAAAACTGAAACCGAATCGAACCATAAACAACCGAACCGAACTAATAACCGAATCGAATTTGCCAAAACCGAACCGAACCGAACTACCAATTCAGTTTTCGGGTTAGATATGGGTTTGGCAGTTTGAACCGAAAATCGAATTTATATAAATTTGAACCGAAAACCGAATTTATATAAATATATATATTTTTTATATATTTGTATATATAAAAATACCATTAAAAATTTATCCTAATATAAAAAACCTTTTTTATTCTTGAAATAATTTTTATTTGATAAATATCTATGTAATTTTTTTTAGAAAAAAAATGTGTAATTCGGGTTATTCGGGTCAATCCAAAAACCGAACTGAATTTAAATTCGGTTTTCGGTTCGGTTCAGTTGAATTCTAGTTTGGTTCGGTTTTCGGGTTGACCCAAATTTTTTTTAAATGAACTAACCGAACCGAACTGAACGAACAACCCGATAACCGAACCGATCAACATCCCTATTATGCACTAAATCATTGTCATTACATTGATAAGATTATAGACAAGTTTCAACACTTGAATATAGAGGAGGCAAACACCCCATATGAGTCATCTTTTAAACTGGTTGAGAATAATGGAAGAGCTATTGCTCAAATAGAATACGCAAGTGCAATAGGTTGTTTAATGTATGCTACACATTGTACTAGACCTGAGATTGCATATGTTGTTTGCAAACATTCAAGATATACGAGTAATCCAAGTCAAGATCATTGGAAAGCTATTAGAAGAGTTTTTGGTTATCTTAAAAGAACTAGACAATTAGCTTTGTATTATGGACGTTTTCTAGCTATACTTGAAGGATACTCAGATGCTAGTTGGATAACTAGCAGTAGTGGTAGTAAATCCACAATTGGTTGGATTTTTACACTTGGTGATGGGGCTGTTTGTTGGGGTTCAAAGAAACAAACATGTTATTACACATTCCACCATGGAGGCTGAGTGTTTAGCACTTGTAGCCACGAGTAAGGAAGCAGAATGGCTAAGAAATATGTTGTTAAACATAGAGTTTTGGCCACAACTAATGCCAACCATTTTCTTACATTGTGATAGCCAATCAACACTATCTAGGGCATATAATAAGGTGTATAATAGAAAGTCTAGAAGCATTAACTTTAGACATGCCTATATCTAAGAGTTAATATCGAATGGGATAATAACGACTGAATATATACGCTCGTGTAAGAATCTTTCGGATTCATTTACAAAATGTCTTCCTAAGGACATATTCTTTGGAACTACAAGAGAGATGGGTTTGAAACCCATTGAGTAAAGTTAGTAACAATAGGGACCCAACCTTTACTTAGACTAAAATCTATTCAACGGTTCAATGTGGTAAAAACAAGTTGTTGATTACCAACTGGACACTAGTTAAGTTATAATACTAATTAGTGAGTAATTATTTTAGGGTGAGTATTTATACTCTTAATGAAGTGTAACTTTAGTAATTAAAGGGATTTACCTATATGGACATAAGGAGTGGTGCTAATTCCTTGTTATTGGGAAAGCAGGTGGCTTACCCTATTGTTGATAACTATGTTAGGAACACTTGGAGTAAATATGTACTAGTTAAATCAATGCTTAACTCGTCTAACGGTTTATTTTTCTTCTAGTTTAGTTCTAAGGATGGTTTGGATGAAATGCTTGAGAATGGTCCTTGGTTCATTCGCAACAATCCTCTTATCTTGAAAAAGTAAGATCCGGATGTGAACTTATTAAAAGAAGATGTTGGTAATGTTTCAGTTTGGGTTAAACTCCATGGTGTCCTTATGACGGCGTTTAGCGAGGACGGATAGTGTGACATAGTGATAACACTCCAAATATACATAAAATATCCCTTAGAAATGCGAGAAATATATGTGCTAACGCAATAAATATTGCAAGAATTGGTCGTTTGTTATGTAAATATTGTTTCAGGACTAAAAGTGGAAGGAATGACTTAACGTGAAAGAGATTTGGTTATTTACAACTAATAATCGTCAAAAGAAGGATCTAGAAAGGAACTATTAATGTTAAAGGCACAAGTGCGCCGGTTTTATTGTCAAGTGCGGCGCACTTGTCAGCGTGTTTAATGCAAATCATTTATTAGGGATGTGCGGCGCACTTTTATCCAAGTGCGGCACACTTTCTATGTCAGTTACTAAAATGCCATCAATGATGCAACTCTTGAATTGCCCAATCATCACTATAAATAGAAGCACGAATTTGGAGGAAAGATATCAATTTACAATAACAATCATCAGTTCATAACACACACTCAATCATTCTCCAAGAGTTGGAGTAAGTTATTAGGAAGATTTGAAGGGTAAAACCTTCATCTTCATCTTTTCCGGGATAGAAGAGCAAGAAAGTTTCGTAATTTCAGAAGTTGGAGGTGCTAGACATCAGTTATTATCTTTGTTCTAAGAAGAAATTGTTATATTGGATCTTTTGCTCTTGTAATTGGGTAAAGAAACATGTTTCCATCTTTTTATAATATGAATTTTGGATCTATTCTACTTGATGTGTTGCTATTATGATTGTTAAGTAGTTTAACATGTTTGGTTAGGAATTATGTGGATATAATGGATCAAACTTGACTATTTGAATGAACTTTTGATATGAATAATATAATCTTGATGTTCTTGGACTTGGATCCTTTAATCTTCGTTTGATCACCATTCATTACGGATATAGGTTGAAAGACTCCGGATTAAATGGTGATTTCCAAGTTGTTTGTCTATGACAACTAGACCTTAGCCTTGTGAGAATTGGCTAAGGAAACGAAAATTAACCCAAGTACAAAAAGGTTTAACGCCAAACCACATGTCTAACGAACTTGGTTTAGCAAGCTTATAGTACTCATCATCAAACACGGATTACACTTAAAGCATTTTCATAATTAAAAATAAAGGCCGAAAGGGTTTTGTATTATGAACAATAGACAATCTTTTTAAGCAGCTAAACACTCTTAAATCAATTATAACTACATCCGTGAATCATCCCTCTATTCAAGTTTATCTATTATATTTCTGGTTCCTTGACCAAACATCTCTTTTAACTTAATTAAACCATCATCTTTAGAATTGTGACAATCTATAAGATAATCATTTTTCGTGATATTATCGACTTTATCTTAGAATTGCCAATCTCCTGTGGAACGACCTGACTTATCTACAATACTATATTACAAATAAGGGTTATACTTTACCTGTGTGTTTCCATATAATTGTTCGGTATTTTCAGTCTTATAAATTTAAAGCTTTTGAAACACATCAAAGTTTTTGGCGTCGCTGCCGGGGATTGAAAACATTTTTTCGATAAAGTCATTTTTAATATTGCAACCCAAATTTTAAAAAATCGTCATACCATTTTCTGGCAAACGGAAACCATTTTTGTTACTGCTTCAGGAAGTGCGCCGCACTTGCCCAAAGTTCACCGCACTTTGCTTGTTAATTGAGAAAAGAAGTTGGAATTAAAGTAACTTGACCATAACCAAAAACCCAAAAAACCCCATAATCTATAATTTAACTTTTTGAATGAGAAGTGTATTTTCAATATTGATAATTGTTAAAGTTATATATAATTTGTGTTTAAAAATGAAAAAAGCAAAAAATATTTTCTTATTAGCTTATTTGGTTAATTTTCTACATGATTGCTTATGTTCCTTATCTGATAAACACCTTCTGAAATCCATGATATATAGATTAAATCTTTTTAATAAAATTATGCAAATAAAGAATACAACAAAGATTAAAAATAAGATTTCCAGAAGTGCGCCACACTTTTACCATAGTGCGCCGGTTTTTCTGGAAAATAAAGAAGGATTATTGACTTTTTCAGAAAGTGCGCCGCACTTTTCTACAAAACCGCCGCACTTTTCTGTCTGAGCCAAAACAGTATGCTAAAAACTCATATTTTGCAAAGGAATTGTTTGAATTGAAGATTGCAATGTGCTTATTAATATTAGGTAAGTGTAGGAAGTTGCTTATATATGCTCTGACTAACCCACTAATGTTTATTTTGATATTATATTGTTTTAAAAGTAATATGGACTCGAGTATGGGAAAGATGTGCCTAGGAAAGGACGTGATTGAGATCTCTAGTGACCGAAACAAAGGGTCAAGAGATTGGGATTCGCCTGAATACAAAGATACATCACGAAGTGAAGGAAAGAAAGAACCTGAAGCTTTGGTCTTTCACAAAATAGACACTTAAGAGGATAGTGATCGGTATATTGCACAATGTTTTATGAATGGTTTATATGCATCGGATGGAGAGATCAATTTGGAAAAGAACGATAACTTAATCTCAAACGACTACGCAGTCAAACTTTATCTTAAGTATGAGGTTAGGAAGGGAAAGAAGTTGGTTAAAAAGGAGTTGATGGTATTATTACGTGGGAAATTTACTTTGTTCAATTCATCATAAATCCCAAAGAGGACGAATTTGAGCCAGGATTAATTTTTAGAAGATCATTCTCGCGTTCTGCCAATGCAATCGTAAACTTCGGGGAAGACACTATTACAATACGACATGATTTTGACCCTTTCCTTTTAAGCAGTGATGAAGAAGGGATACCAAACCTTGATGACTTAGAAATGTTGCTTGACTTTGACATTGATGAGGTACCACAAATAGAAATCGATCTTCCACCAATGGTATGCAAAATGGGCAAAGGAAGTAGAAATAAAAAGAAAGTAATGGAAAACATCATGTACTTTAATAATGGTGTTGGACCATCTTCATCCATTGGAATACCCTTAACCCAAGAGGAAGCTGAAAAGAGGGCACTTGCACACAATATCAGTATGAGGTATGAAATTCTAGAGGAAGTGAGGCCGGTAATAGAAACATTAGCCTTTAGTGATAAATACAGAAAGTTGTTGGATGAAATATGGGCTGACAAAATCAGATTAGATGGAATGATTAAACCGAAAGAAGAAAAAGCAATTGCAAAAATGAAAGAGCAGATGCTTAAGGAAAAGAAAGATCTAGGGGCATTCATATTTCCAATTAGACTAGAAGGCCGAATCAATGAAAACGCTCTCGCTGATACACAATCTGACACTAACACCATGCCATACAGAATCTACGAACAACTGGGTAGAGATGATATCATGAAAGAAGACAGGAACATAACAATGATTAACTATACAGAAGCTGAAGTAACTGGTCAGTTGGTAAATGTACTATGTCAAGTTGGATTTACCGCTCTGTCTGCCAAGTTCTTAATTTTAGAAATACCTGTAGACCGGGATGCACCCATCATGGTGGGTCATGGATTCCTTGATACGATTATAGGCAACATTGACATTCCAAACATGATATTTACTACTTTTGATGGATGTACTCGTCAAACCTTTAGAGCAGCTAGATCAGAAAAAATCAGAATTGCTGAGAGCGACTCAGATGACAAAGAAGACTATGCGATTAAGAGGAATGATATGGGAACACCAATTCACAACTCTAGACCAATCGGATACCAAAACAATACCAACCCAGCTGAAAACATGACCTTGTCAAATCTTGAATCAGTAATAAACCCCTTTAGAAAAATCAACGTGTAGAAAAAGGCTGTAAGTTTTCTAGGATCACTCCCCGCTAAACTGAGAGATGTTGAATGGAAGCCCAATTACAAATTATGCTATTCTAATCCTGAGTTAGCAACTAGGCACTGGAAAACTGAGATTCGTTTGACCGACCCCTATAGAAATATCTACATGCAAGCTTTTGTGACAAAACCCATGAAGAGAAAATTATCTAAATATCACAAATTGAGTGACATAATGTCACCAAACTGGTTCGTCGAGTAAGCTTTGGAAGCAAGAATAAGGGAGGAAGAATTTATGGACTCCTAAAATAATGTTTATCGTACTTTAAATTTTACTTTTTGTCGTATGCATATCTAAATAAAATCAATTGTATTTAATCCATTATGGATTATACTTTGATCTACGAGGACTACCCCGATATTAATGAATGAAGATTTTGGTGGGCTAGTTTACGTTTTAGTTATTATAATTAATTTTTTTTAAAAGGGCCAAGTTCACCGCACTTTTAGTTATTTTAGGGACTAAAACTTATAAAAGAAGTTTTCAACTCATTATAAATGCCACACAAAAGAAAAAAAAACTTAGACACCGCCGGGTTTACAATCAAAATCAAAGGAAAGATTCTAAAAACCAATCCACCAAATTCTTAATCATGCCAAGGGTATGTTTATTTCATTCTTTACTATTTCTTATCATCAAATCTATTATAATTGTGTGTTTAGGGTTTATATGAATTAAGTTTAAATTTATGCTAATAGCATTTGAATAGGACTAGAATCATGCATTATTATTAAGAATTAAGAGATACCCTTAAATAAATCTAGGTTTAAGTATTTGGAATTAGTGTTTGGATTAAGATAAAATTGTTAAAAACTTATTTTGTTTAAAATAGAGAAGGAAGTGCGCCGGTTTTGGTTTGAAAACCGCCACACTTGCTTGATTATTTGAAAACCGCCGCACTTAGGACTTGTGCGCCGCACATTTTATCACAGAAAGTAATAGTATGTCTGCAAGTTGATCAAGAGATAACCAACAATGCTAAATCTTGTCTAACTTAATTATATATCATGTCTTTGGTTTATTTGTAATGTGTAGACTTCAGGTGCATATGATCATGAGGCTGGGTCATCCCGTGCCAAACGCTTTAGAAATGTTGAAACCGTCGAAGAAGCATTACTCCCAGATGTTCACCACGAATTCTTAGAATGGAGAGGTTGTAGTAGAGAAGCAAAGTCTTGTTATAACTCTAGGTTGGCAACTTTGCTCCCGAAACTCATTTATTCGCCGCAAATCGTGGATTGGCAGTTGTTACACAAAATTGGTTGTGGAGATAAGATTGATCAAATGTTAAAGATTAGTTTGAAGGAAGCTCAATCCGATGAGGATATATTCTTTTCTGTGGCTTGGGTAAGGGCTTTTAATATCCGTGAACCTATTTACACAGAACTTTGCAGTGAATTCTATGCTACTTATGAGTTTGATGAAGTGTATGCGGATGATGAGTTACAGTCAAAGAAGATAATCAGTTTTAGACTAGGAGGACGTGCTCATAGTCTAACTTTGTTAGAATTTGCTAGGAGATTGGGATTGTATCATGCTGAGGAGTTGGAGGAAGAAGGTTTTGATACTTATTTTCAAGGAGGTTTAAGAAGTGATGAAAACTTCAATGCTAGAGAATATTGGGAAAGGATTAGCATAGATAGGGACTTACATTTATCTAGGAGCTCAATCACTTCCGTTAGATTCCCGATTCTCATAGTGTTGCATAAAATGATCACTTACGGATTATGTCAGAGGACGACTGGATATGAGAAGATTCAGAGGAATGATTTGTAGTTGTTAAGTTTGTTTGAGGATAGACATCAGAATGGGTATGCAAATATGGCTTGGGTGATTGCAAAATTGATGAAAAGAAAGGGATCTGGAAGTCAGAAAGATAGTCAGATTTGCTGTGGTCAGTTCATTTAGAAGATTTTTAGGAAAAGCAGAGTTTTGACTAAAGAGACAATACATAGCGTGAGTACTTCCGTTTACTACAGATATTTAGACACGAATACCCTGAGAGAGTTGATTGACTCCGAGGATAGATTGATTCTTGAGATTTCGATTGATGATGTCCCGAGAATTGCTGCCTAGAGAGCTCCGAGAGTTCAACGAGCTTCGATGCAGGATTTATATGAGCGTATGGATAGCATGAAGATCAGACAGGAGGTGATAGAGAGGATGGAGTACAAACATGCATATCACTGGGATAGGTACCAGGGTGTCTTTGAGCACATGGCAGGAGTTTATAGTGTTCCGTTGCAGGGTGCTTATAACCCACCTAGTTATGCTTAACCTTAGTACGACCAGTACTACTAGCAATACTATTCCCAGCAGCCACCACAACAGCAACATGATGATGAGGAGGACAAGTAGTGTCGGATGACACGAGTTGGATATGTAATTGTGTGTGTTTGGACATGCGTGTTTCAAAAACAATATTATTATTATATTATTATTATGATATGTAAATGCCTCTGTTGGCATTAAAAACAATATTCTAAAACTTATTAATCAATTAGAATAATTATTAATATGCATCTGTTTTGGAATATGTGTATTTGAAACAGGAAAAAGAGATGGAAAAAACGAATGCAAGCAAGAGTTTTGGAGGATACGCAATACAAAAAAGTATATATCACTTTCCCTATTTATCTTTTGTCTATAATCTTTCGCATTAGGGACAATGCTCATATTAAGTATGGGGGAAGATAACCTAAAAAAGTGAAAACATTTAAAAACCATAACAAATTTAAATTTTTTACGATCATAAGCAATCTGACTCGAGATAGATAACGTTACTAGCATATTATGCCATCAATTAAAAGTGAGGATCGCCCTTAGACTTTAAGATTTCAGGTATCTATCTTTGGCATTCACCTAGATAATTGATGCCTTTTGAGGGCCTGTTCGGGTAGGGTTTGATTGCAGTTCTTATGTTCTATTCCATCGTTACGGGATGTGTATGTATGGTCTTTGTCGCTTTTTTCTGGAACAGTGGTATTGGTTGAAAATTAGAGTGATAACATTTCGTGTGTCGGTGATTTGTAAATTCTAGGGAATTGTGCTTGAACGATAATATCTTTTCGTGACCGCAAGTTACGTAGTATGATCACGCTTGCGTGATATATAAACATTTTTTCTGATTAAGAGGTAATATTAAATGGAAAATAATAATTGAGATTACTTGTGGTTGAAATTCACTTTTTAATTAAATCATATGAAATTTTATCTGTTCGAAGTATTGCGCAAAGTGTTCTTATCAAAAGTCTGGGGGGAAGCAAGTTCCCTCAAGACTATTCTCCTTGAAAAAAAAGAGAGAGAAAGAAGAAGTCTGAATGTCTGAATATCACCTAAACAAAAGAAGTTCGATAGAATAACAGATAAGATGGATTATTATTTAAATATAAACTCTTTTCAACAAAAAAAAACAGGAACTTACATAGTATCTGTAACCCTCTTTTTGAAGATAATGTCTGGTGCTTAAGCCATGTCGATGGAGTTTAGTTTCTAGTACAAGCTTATGGTAATTTGTACATTTCATGACTATACATTTGAGTGACTTCCATTTATTACCCATTTCACTAAATTGAGCGTGAGTGAAAAATAAAACTTATCTGAAATTTCGTGAGTTGCTTTGTGATATGATCGTTTATAGCTCAAATTGGATTTGATCTTTATATCTAGGATGAACCCCCCCAATAACAATGATTGTTAACACACAGCGGATGATAAAGAATCACAAATCAATTTATCACCAAAGATTTATTTATTGAACGTTTCCTATTACCCCCAACTATATGTGGAGGCTACACAACTAACTATGGCTGTACTATTCGACTTCATCAGTCGAACTTGCTATCTAAACTCATCTAGACTCTCATTGGGAAGAGCTCTAGTTTTCTATGGATGGATTATTCTAAATGCCTGGACCTCCTTTTATAGCATAAGGAGTCTTAGGCTTACAAGGAAACTAATTAATATATTAATGAGAGAATTCAATTATTATTTTCTCATTATATATTATTCTTATTTATTTTGACAAATCTTTTATTTTTTCTACATCTGTAGACACTTCATGATGCAATTTTGGTCCTTCTGTTCCCCATCCCCATCTCACGTTTCCCTATTTTATTCAACCCCCTTTGATATCTCACACAATCAAGAATCCCAAACATCTTCCCCCTTCCTAAGCTCGTAATGACCCAAACAAACAAAGTCTCGTACGAACTTCATCATAAAGCCAAAGCTTCCCCTGAAGTTGAGATGTAATCATCTCCCTGAATGAAACAAAATCTTCAATGCTTCCCCTTGACTGAGATAAGAATTTTAAATATCCTTTCGACTAGTCACCAACATAAATAAGTGACAAATCATTCCTCTGTAGTCTTCTTCCCCTTTTCGTAATCATCCAATAGGGGTCTTTTTGTAGATATGCAACTTGTAAACACGTCCCCTAAAGTGGTGCATGTAGATGGTTTAAACATTTAATCAATAAGTTTCCCCTGATGAAAACTCAATATGTTGACATATTTGAATCTTGTATCTGTAGTGCTTATGTTGTGATCACTGATGAGGAAAACCGAGTAAACGAATTGTGAAGAAGTTGAATATCACAAACCCTTTGTCTTTAGGTCTTGCACTATCCACGTGATGTCGAACTTATAAAAAAATATGTGAAATATAAGTAGACCGCAACCTCTTGACAAAAATCCTCATCTTCTATGAGACACATACTAAGGGATAGCAAAAGTGAGCATTGAGCACCTATAAGAAAAATCACACACCTTTGCTAGATTTTGACAAGTCTTCGTCAACACCATTTAAGCACGAACAAGTTATCTTAAAAGCCAACCACAACTTTAAGATATGATAAGACACACACCTGTGAAACCCAACTACAACATCAAATAAGCAATAATCAACTGTCTTCGTAATCACATCTTTAAATAATCTCCAAACTGAGCCATAAATCAATAAGAATAAACTGTTGTTTGAAACAGTTCTATCAAAGATCCAAAACCCTGAGTCACCTGATATCTGATAAAGCTAGCGGTACAAACTAGCTATGTTAGATGGTACTAACGGTACAAACTTTATATCTCGGATGCCACTAGCAGTACAAATACTTTTCTTGGATGACAAAGGCAGTACAAACATAAACTTGAACAGTACTAACCTTTTCTTGAGCAATCATGCATAAAATACTCGAACAGTACTAATATTCTTTTGCATGCGAATCCATATGCACGAATAGTAAAATAGTATTAATATATGTTGGAGCCCAAACAACAATATTAATATTAGGAATCAGCAACCCATTCTTTAAATTTGTAGCATCACGTATACTTGGTAATATCATGAATCATCCAATAACGTTACCAAATAACCATGACATATATGGGAGATATTATGGGATCAACCATAATCCCTAAAAATTAGGGATATTCATATAAACACAAATCCCATACCATATATACTGCCATACCATATCAGCCAATAACCACAACCAAGACCACGTTCTACATATATACATACACAAAGCTCAAACAGTAAACCCTACTATTGTAAACATGAACCATATTGTTATATTATCATGTTGCTGCTGCTTTTGTAATTAAATCCATACACAAATTAGGGTTTTGTGCTTCCATTCTCTTCACTCAAAACCCTAATAACCACATCTGCTCTTCATCTTTTGCTGTTGTTGCTGTTGTTATCACATCAAAACCAACAGCTTACCTGCTATTATATAACCTCTTGCTGATGCTAACCAAGAGTACCCAACAACAATATGTAGTCACTTCTTGCTACATTAGGGTTTAAATGAGTTCGCTGAGAGCTTTTATGAGCTTCCTGATTAATGAGCAACACATGGATCTTCTTGCAAACCAATAAAGAACACTATGAATGAACAAGAAAATCACATACCCGCTGCTTCTTTCAAAAACGATTACTAGATCCAAAGTGAAAAACCCTAGACAAAATTCGGGTTTCATCAGATAAAGATTAATCTTCATGGATCATGATCAAGAAGCCCATATAAACCAAAACTCTAATTGTAACATTAAGACCAGACCAAGAATAATACGCCATAGAAAAATCGTGATCAAGTCATAATCACCACAACAGATCCAAAAAGAAAGATATACAAACCCTAATTGACTAGGGTTTGATCAATTAGAACACAACGGATCAAAAGAAACCCAAATAAATAGTAACAAAGCTTACCAATCGTAATGCATACCCAAGCAGGTAGAGAGGACTATCATAAGCATCATTATATCAACATAACTTCAAAACCCCATTGAAACTTTTAACCACCTCGATTTCTTGAAAATTAAGGTTTTAGGGTTTCTACAAAAACCTTGTAGATCCTAGATCGAGAGTCACATGGCTCTGATACCAAGTGATAAGATCGTTTATAACTCAAGATTGATTAAATCTTATATATCTAAGATGAACAATAACAATGATTGATAACACGCAGCAGAATGATAAAGAAAAAAATCAAAGTTATCACAAGGTTTTCTTTATTGAACGTTTCCCTAATACCCCAACTATAATTTAGGGCTACACCAACTAACTATGGTGTAAAAACTATGGTGTTACTAATCGACTCTCACATTCGACTTTGCTATCTAACTATCTAGACTCTCATTGGGAGAGCTCTAGTTTTCTATGGATGGATTTTTCTAAATGCCTGGACCTCCTTTTATAGCATAAGGAGTCTTAGGCTTACAAAGAAACTAATTAATATATTATTGAGAGAATCAATTAATTATCTTCTCATTAATATTCATTCTTATTTTATTTTGACCAAATCTTTATTTTCTTCTACATCTTGTAGAACTTCATGATGACAATTTTGGTCCTTCTTGTTTCCATTTTGTTTCATTCTTTTATTCACTTTGTCTCATCAAATCAAGAATCTCAACATAAGCACTCCTTCTCCTATAAAAGGAGGTATAAGGATTTGGTGTAGGATATGGTTTTATATTTTGATATTGATAATTCTCTATATGGCGTGTTTTGTGTTTTCGTGTTATTGTAGTTTTGTAGTTTATGTTTATATTTATCTTATATCCCACCGCATCCCAATAGAAGGCAAAACATGTAAGCACACTCATTCTCCTATAAAAGGAGGTGCAAGGATTTGGTGTAGGATATGGTTTTAGCTAATAAGGACTATTTTTAGAAGTGATTTTGAAGCATATGACTTGCCACTTGTAGTCAATTAAGAATTTGTTCCTTTAATAGTTGAAGTATGATGCCACTGGGGCCCTCGTAGGGTTAATCAGATGTATGTGAAGTCCGCAGAACACCAGAATCCAAGAACTCAGGTAGATACTGTCTCATTGAATTTTTGGTAATCATCCGATTAACATATAAACGAGAAACAAAATCATTAAATAATGGAATGACTTAGATCCATATCAATTTTTAACACGGTATCAGAAAGAAAGGGATTTTAAATACTTAAATCATTTAACTGTGACTTTATGAAAGTACACTCAGGTATTTCTGGGAACATTGGCGGGTTGCTAGAATATAGAACGCTACACACAATGTTTATTATAATATTTAGAACATGTCCAAGTGGAGCTTTTGGGAATAACATTATCAAATAATATATGTCCGAGAAATTACGTGAGCCTATGGGGGCACACACGTATACACAGATGATACATTTATTAATGTAATTAATATATTGTATAAATTTATATTAATACAAGTTTCAACGAAATATTAAACCAGGTCAAAACTAAAAAGGTATAAGGGACAGAGTATAAATTAATGAAACATTAAAGGAGGTGTTTGTATTATAAACTTGAAGACCACGTCATTGGTGGTTTATATATAACGTCCCCGAAACTTTCATAAATCCGACTACATGATATAAGAATATACATACAGTAAGGTCATCGACACAACAAACCCTTTGAACCTACGATACAGGTAACAACTAATTATGTTTCTTGTTTTCTCCCTGTTCGGCAAATCAAAGAACAAGAATCAAAATGTTTGCATTATATCTATGTATGCATGTAATAGTTAATATGCATGTAATATATTTAATTGAATCTGCAAATAAAACTTCAACTTTATACCATGCGATCTGTTAATAATTGGAGATTCCGATCCGTAATGACGCCAAGATCTAAAACAGTGAACATGTGTTGGGTTGTTTTTATTTCGTGAAGAAAGGGACTAGCATCATTACGTATCCTCAGTGACGTGTAGTGTCATCTTCACCATAAGAGGTTATCTAACGTTGATAATATTTTTTAGATTTGCGTGGTATTCGATATAATAACCACGCGTATAGTTCAAGAACGGAGGTTCTTTAATTGATAAAAGGTACGCTATCTTGATCCCTTTGTTAATTACATATTCTATACGTGTTTTATTTAATCTTTCCGCTGCGTACTCGTGATATATTTAATGGTTAAATAGATATAAAAATCCAACAAACACTTACATGGACATGACCCAAAAACGTCACATGTTTAAGCCCAACAACCATGCAAACTATAGTTATTAGCCCGTCTGCATATTAACATGACATGGTTAAAAGTAAGAACGAGTAATATATAGAAAACATACCAAATTTGATATGGAATAGTTGCTTTTTATCAATACATGCCGCCTTATTAAACATAATTTGAAATATATAAATAACCCATTAGCCTATGCGATCCTATTGAAAAAGTAAAATGTCCCATTATTCTATATCAGGATTATATAAAAGTTTCGATCACATTCGTCATTCTAGTAATCTTTTTGGAGGTATGTATTTTGTATGTCTTGATGTTTTTAATTCATAATTCTATGATGTTTGATTTTATCCATGTAAGAAACTAACTCATGCACGCATACTTATTTTTCTCTCTATATGACTATTGACTAAATTGGAGTAACAAAAGAGTACGTACATGTCTAAAGTTTTACAAGATAACGAATTTGATATTGGCTTCCCTTGTTTTATTGCCTTTTATCTTATTTTTCGGAAGGAAGTATTGGCTCTAAAAATATTACTCCGACTTGAAACTATACCGCATCTTCTCTATAAAACTATATTAGGTTTGCATGAGATTTTGGAGTATTTCTAGCTGAGATCGTTGATTGTGTGCAGAGGCGAAACCAGGATATTTAGTTAAAGGAGGCCGGTCATGATTAACGCAAAACGTTATAGTGATAATGGGGCAAAGGTAAAAAACTAGTAGAAAAACGGCGTGTAATATAAGTAACTCGTGAGATAAGTAGGTTGATTAGAGGTGGCTCAGCACCCACTAGTCACCCTACTAGCTCCATCCCTGATTGTGTGTGATCTTATGTTAGGAGTAATAATATGAGGATATTGTGGTTATCCGTTTTTTAAGACGATAACACATATTAATTATGTCATAAATAGCGTTGCGTCTATGGTTAATTGAGTTTACGATGCTAGTTGTTAATCTTTGTTCTTCTTTAATTGGATAGGTAGATAGATTATATAGAGAAAATAAATATGTGTTGAGTAATTTTTTCTCCGAAGGTTTGGTTATTATGTATAAACCTTCTTATTTAGACAAAAACATCTTTTTTTTGCTAGATACGTGATGGATTTTTATATTAGACAAACAAATTTTTTAACTTTTATAAGTAATAAAAATTGTATTTATATAAAAATTATAATTAATCCATAAATCTATTTGTACCTGGTAATTAAATAATAGCTTTATTTTAAATCGTAAAGTTGTCTGTAGCTAGTGAATATTAGCTTTTTTCCTTTCTAAATTTATAATTAATCCACAAATCAATTTGTAGCTGGTAATTAAATAGTAATTGCTAGTGAATAGTATAGCAAATTCGTAGCTGGTAATTAAATAGCAATAGACATCACTAATTATAACGAATTTGATGATGAAGTAGAATCTCCCAAACTTGTGTCTTATGTCCTGCACTGTCCACGTGACGTCGAACTTATAAATAAATCTGTGAAATATAAGTAGACCGTAACCTCTTGACAAAAATCCTCATCTTCTATGAGACACATACTAAGTGATAGCAAATGTGAGCATTGAGCACCTATAAGAAAAATCACACACCTTTGCTAGATTTTGACAAGTCTTCGTCAACACCATTTAAGCACGAACAAGTTATCTTAAAAGCTAACCACAACTTTAAGATATGATAAGACACGCACCTGTGAAACCCAACTACAACATCAAATAAACAATAATCAACTGTCTTCGTAATCACATCTTCAAATAATCTCTAAACCGAGCCTTAAATCAATAAGAATAAACTGTTGTTTGAAACAGTTCTATCCAAGATCCAAAACCGTGAGTCACCTGATATCTGATAAAGCTAGCGGTACAAACTAGCTATGTCGGATAGTACTAATGGTACAAACTTTATATCTCGGACGCCACTAGCATTACAAATACTTTTCTCGGACGACAAAGGCAGTACAAACATAAACTTGAAGAGTACTAACCTTTTCTTGAGCAATCATGCATAAAATACTCGAACAGTACTAATATTCTTTTGCATGCGAATCCATATGCACGAATAGTAAAATAGTATTAATATATGGTGGAGCCCAAACAACAGTATTAATATTAGGAATCCGCAGCCCATTCTTTAAATTTGTAGCATCACGTATACTTGGTAATATCATGAATCATCCAATAACGTTACCAAATAACCATGACATATATGGGAGATATTATGGGATCAACCACAATCCCTAAAAATCAGGGATATTCATATCAACACAAATCCCATACCATATATCAACTGTCCAAAAAAACCATATCAGCCAATAACCACAACCAAGACCACGTTCTGCATATATACATACACAAAGCTCAAACAGTAAACCCTACTATTGTAAACATGAACCATACTATTATATTATCATGTTGCTGCTGCTTTTGTAATTAAATCCATACATGAATTAGGGTTTTGTGCTTTCATTCTTTTCACTCGAAACCCTAATAACCACATCTGCTCTTCACTTTTGAATGATTGATAGATGTTGTTTATCACTGAAACCCAACAACAGCTTACCTGCTATTATATAACCTTTGATGTTGCTGCCTAAACCAAGAAACCCTACAACAATATGTAGATCACTTCTTGCTAACATTAGGTTTAAATGATTTGATGAGAGCTTTATGAGCATCCCCTAAATAATAATGAGCAACACGTGGATCTTCTTGCAAACCAATAAAGAACACTATGAATGAACAAGAAAATCACATACCCGCTGCTTCTTTCAAAAACGATTACCAGATCCAAAGTGAAAAACCCTAGACGAAATTAGGGTTTCATCAGATAAAGATTAATCTTCACGGATCATGATCAAGAAGCCCACATAAACCAAAACTCTAATTGTAACATTGAGACCAGACCAAGAATAATACGCCATAGAAAAATCGTGATCAAGTCATAATCACCACAACAGATCCGAAAAGAAAGATATACAAACCCTAATTGACTAGGGTTTGATCAATTAGAACACAACGGATCAAAAGAAACCCAAATAAATAGTAACAAAGCTTACCAATCGTATTGCATACCCAAGCAGGTAGAGAGGACGATCATAAGCATCATTATATCAACATAACTTCAAAACCCCATTGAAACTTTTAACCACCTCGATTTCTTGAAAATTAGGGTTTTAGGGTTTCTACAAAAACCTTGTAGATCCTAGATCGAGAGCCACATGGCTCTGATACCAATTGATAAGATCGTTTATAGCTCAAGATTGATTAGATCTTATATATCTAGGATGAACAATAACAATGATTGATAACACGCAACGGAATGATAAAGAACACAATCAAAGTTATCACAAGGTTTTCTTTATTGAACGTTTCCCTATTACCCCAACTATAATTTGGGGCTACACCAACTAACTATGGTGTATTATTCGACTATCATCAGTCGACTTGCTATCTAACTATCTAGACTCTCATTGGGAGAGCTCCAGTTTTCTATGGATGGATTTTTCTAAATGCCTGGACCTCCTTTTATAGCATAAGGAGTCTTAGGCTTACAAGGAAACTAATTAATATATTAATGAGAGAATCAATTAATTATCCTCTCATTAATATTCATTCTTATCTTATTTTGACCAAATCTTTATTTTCTTCTACATCTTATAGAACTTCAAGATGACAATTTTGGTCCTTCTTGTTTCCATTTTGTTTCATTCTTTTATTCACTTTGTCTCATCAAACCAAGAATCCCAACACTTTGTCGTATTATCTGTGCTTATGATTTCTAATCTAATGAAACGAAATTCTTTCGCTTTGATTGCTTGAGGGCAAGCAATAAGGTAAGTATGGGGGGATTTGATAACGCTCCAAATATACATAAAATATCCCTTATAAATGCAATAAATATATGTGCTAACGCAATAAATATTGCAAGCATTGGTCGTTTGTTATGTAAATATTGTTTCAGAACTAAAAGTGGAAGGAATGACTTAACATGAAAGAGATTTGGTTATTTACAACTAATAAACGTCAAAAGAAGGATCTAGAAAGGGACTATTGATGTTAAAGGCACAAGTACGCCAGTTTTATTGTCAAGTGCGTGCACTTGTCAGTGTGTTTAATGCAAATCATTTATTAGGGATGTGCGGCGCACTTTTATCCAAGTGCGGTGCACTTTCTGTGCCAGTTACTAAAATTCCATCAATGATGCAACTCTTGAATTGCCCAATCATCACTATAAATAGAAGTATGAATTTGGAGGAAAGATATCAATTTACAATAACAATCATCAGTTCATAACACATACTCAATCATTCTCCAAGAGTTGGAGTAAGTTCTTAGGAAGATTTGAAGGGTAAAACCTTCATCTTCATCTTTTCTAAGATAGAAGAGCAAGAAAGTTTTGTAATTTTAGAAGTTGGAGGTGCTAGACATCAGTTATTATCTTTGTTCTAAGAAGAAATTGTTATATTGGATATTTTGATCTTGAAATTGGGTAAAGAAACATGTTTCCATCTTTTTATAATATGAATTTTAGATCTATTCTACTTGTTAAATGTGTTGCTATTATGATTGTTGAGTAGTTTAACATGTTTGGTTAGGAACTATTTGGATATAATGGATCAAACTTGACTATTTGAATGAACTTTTGATATGAATAATATAAGCTTGATGTTTTTGGACTTGGATCCTTTAATCTTCATTTGATCACCATTCATTATGGATATAGGTCGAAAGACTCCAGATTAAATGGTGATTTCCAAGTTGTTTGTCTATGACAACTAGACCTTAGCCTTATGAGAATTGGCTAAGGAAACAAAAATTAACCCAAGTAAAAAAAGGTTTAACGCCAAACCAAATGTCTAACGAACTTAGTTTAGCAAGCTTCTAGTACTCATCATCAAACACGGATTAAACTTAAAGCATTTTCATAATTAAAAATAAAAGCCGAAAGGGTTTTGCATTATGAACAATAGACAATCTTTTTAAGCAACTAAACACTCTTAAATCAATTATAACTACATCCGTAAATCATCCATCTATTCAAGTTTATCTATTATATTTCTTGTTCCTTGACCAAACATCTCTTTTAACTGAATTAAACCATTATCTTTAGAACCATGACAATCTATAAGATAATCCTTTTTCATGATATTATCGACTTTATCTTAGAATTGTCAATCTCCTATGGAACGACCTGACTTACCTACAATACTATATTACAAACGAGAGTTATACTTTACCCGTGTGTTTCCATATAATTGTTCGGTATTTTCAGTCTTATAAATTTAAAGCTTTTGAAACACATCACATAGCCACTAAACTTGGTACTCCCTTGATGCTTGACTCGTATACTTTTGACATGTGCATGCAATAATGGGGTAGGTTAAGTTATGCTAAAGCAATGATTGAGCTTTAGGGCGATGTGGAGTTGAAAGATAATATAGTAGTGGTCATGCCTAAACTTGTTGGTGAGGGGTTTTATATGTGTTCTATTTGTGTCGAGTATGTGTGGCGACCTCCTAGGTGTTCGAGTTGCAAGATTGTTTGACACTATCTGAATGAGTGTCCTTAGAAAATTGTATCGGATGCGGTGAAGAACTTGAATAATCCTAGACAATCTATTAGAGGTGTTCTGGTTGGTCCAAAGGTTAGTTTCAAATCTACTAAACAAGTGTATAGACCTGTTTCTAATAAGAATGGTGCAAGCACTGGTGGAAAAAAGAAGCAAGCTGAACTGGCTAGACAAGAGGTAAGTAACTTAAACCCATTTAAGGCACTTAATTTGATAGAAAATGATGATGACTTAGGTACGAATGAGGGGGGGGGGAGATTTCAAAGTTGGCTGAGACGGGGTCCTTAAATGTGGCACATGGTAGTTCTAGTAATACTCATATTATTGATAAGATAGATAAACTAGAACGCTAAATAGTTGATGGTAAACTTACGTTTGTGGATGATGATGGGAACCCACTTGTTCATATGAGTAATGTGGATAGTGAAAGTGCAGTGGAGGTGGTGTTTGATGAAACCACAAATTTAATGGCTCCAATAAGTTCTAAAGGTGGAAATGACAAATGTTATGGTAATAATAGCTTGTTGGAACAATGGAGGGAAACATATCGGTATGATGACTACTACCCGTATAATAAAGATTTGTATGAAAGTCATTAAATGTCTGATCATCTTCAGGCTATTTGTGATAATTTAGATGTCACAGTCTGTGGTCGGAAGAAGAAACAAAATTATGTTTGATAGTCGAGTCTATTGTAATCTAGTTATAGTGGTTTCCTCCTTTGGAGTAGTTGTGCTTGTTATGTTCGTTTTGTGCCTTTGTAACAGGCTGAGGTGTGGGATTCACTCACATCCTTTGTACCGAATCATTTTTGGAGTAATACATTAATTGGGAAAACTCTTTACCCAAAAAAATACAAGCCGCTCCTACAAAGGTAAGTTTTATTTTAGAGATGTCCATAAAACTGGGATTAGCACATGGCCATAATAGTGCTACCATGTTAGGAACATTAATTAACATGTTATGTGTGTTATCTTTCCTAGTTTAACACTAAGAATCATGGCTCAAATGCTATAAAGTAGCCATTGAGTTTGTTATGCTATTTGAAAGATATACACTATGCTAAGGTTCAAAATGGAAGCTACCTTAACTTATGCATAATTTGTTAGATATTGTTAATAAGACCTAAATGAGGGATTGTTAGAACTTATGGGTTTTATCTACAATTATGTGTATTGTATGTATCCCACATAGGTGAGTGAGAGAAGTAAAAGTGTGCTAATAAGTGTTATCCCACTCAAATGGTTGAAAGTCTTTTTAGAGGATTTTGGAAGGAACTAATGGATGATTAATTTTGTTATATTATGATTATAATTATAATATAATATATATTAAATTAATCACAAACTTAGCACTTTGCACCTTTGCATTCTTAGAAAATAATTGTATTATTTTTGTGCAGAATTATTTATGTTAATGGTGGATAATAACAGTTATTTCTTGATGGAAAAGTAACCATTATATTGGTTACTTTTTGGTAGTTGACTTTCCAAAAGATATGTTGATTCATGAAGAGTCATGTTGGTTCATTTTAACTGCGATATAAGGATGCATTTGGTTGTCTGAAATACACAACAAAATTACACACATACAAAATGCAAACGTTTGATGTTAATGTGAACTTTGTGTACGCTGGATAAAGTCTCGTTCTTTGAGGTTAAATCCTGGGAAGAAGTTAGTATTAAACCATCAACGTAAATAGTGGAGGCTAATATTCTTTAAGGATAGTCATTGTCACATCCTCAATTTTGTTTATATTATCAGTAGAAATCTACCATATTCTTACAGTTGTTGCTAACAAAATACATAAACAAAATGTAAAAATTCTTAGAAATGTACAAGAGATGATTACTATTGTTCAAATCAAAACTTATTTTTCATGATTAAGTTTACGGTTAAGTCCATGGATACCGCATGAACTTTCCAAAAATTCCATAGTTTGGTAACGAACTCTTAAAAATAGCATGATTACTAATGCGTATTTTATTTTAAAATATATTTTATTTAAGTTTTAAATTTATAAAACTCGATTCACCTGACAAACGCACTAACAGGCAGAGAACCCGATCATGAGTAGTGTAGAGATGGTAAATCCGAGGTCGTCCCAAGAGCTAAGTGTCAATTAGTTTTAATTTGAATTGTCACGTTTTGAAAATGGTTTTAAGATTAATTTTGAGATTAATAAGAAAGTAAATATGCAGAAATTAAAAGAGATAGAAGTAATCAGGGAGAAAGGCGTTCAAACCTAGACATTTCATTACTATCGTTACAACTACGTTTTCCTGTGCAATGTTACATCTCTCATTGGTGGTTTCTAAAGTCGACATACCTGAATAGATATATTTAGTCTGTCCTATAATTCTTACGATCTCAAATCCCTCGAAATTCACAAAGGTAAGGCAACCAGGTCATAGTGATTAATCCCAACTATCCCAAAAACTAGTCTAATGACCTATATAGATTATTAACCCTCTCTGAAAGAGTTTCTGTGTTTTTTAAGTATATTAGGTGATAGAGGCGGTAACAGGGTTAGTTCCTACACTAGGGTTAGGATGATCACCCAACCTTAGTACCCTGCTAATCCTATGTTCAAGTGGTAATCTAATAACAGGATTAACATGATCTAAACCACCCACAATACTACCAAAACCCAGGGTTACATGATAGTTAAATGATATCCAACGAAACTATTAATACAAATAATGTCTAAAAACATTATTTATATTTTTCGACCTCTCAACGTTTTGATAATAACAAAATGTAAAAATGTTTACGATAAAATTAAACGTTTACAAATTATTAATCGTAAAATTCCATTTCTAAGATTAGTAATCACTTAAGGTATGAACAAACAAATCATTAAGCATGATTAGTGATCACGAAAATATTTTTCTCTTATCCATTACATTTTTACAAAAGAATTTCACAATATTAATTATACAAAATATTTTCTAATTAAAGAAAAGTTTTATTAAAAACTTAAAATTTTAAATTCAAATTTTTCCTCTAAAATGGAAGCTTCTAAACCAGATACAATCTTCCCCACAAAAAGACAAAAAAAGGGAGCGTGGTCTACCTGGCGGCCCCATTATAGGCCTGGCGGCCCCCTTATATATTTGGGACCTCCGGGACCGCCGCCAGTGACCGTTGAATTTTCCTGCCTATAAATACTGCTCAATTCCTTGCAGAAAATCAGACCTCTTTGCACGAATTTTCTCATACTTCTTTCTCTCTCTAAAAACCTTATTTCTCTCACTAAATATCTTGATCACTAACATCTCTTGATTTTGTTTCAAGTGATCTAATCTCTTCTACTCATCTCTTCCCTCTCTTTCAAGTGCAAGAAAAGAACACTCATATTCGCCAAGAAACGAAGTGTTGATTAGTGATCTCTCCTCCTTTCTTCTAAGTATCAAATCTCTATTATAATTATCTTAAGTATTTGTGTGATTTGAATATTGTGCATATCCGATAGTGTAGATCTAGTGATCGTGCATTGATTGTGAAGGGGTAGATTGGTCCTAGCTAAGATTAGGACTCGATATTTAGCTTAGTGTCGGAAAATAACGTAAGCGACGTGTAAACGGTTTTCTTCGCCTGAAGGGAGTTTGTTGACATAGTGAAATCTCGAGTAGGATACTCGGGGAGTGGAGTAGGGGGAAGAAAAGCTTCGTAGCCAAACACTATAAATCTTGGTGTCTTGGTTTGATTGTCTCTCATCTCCTTATATTGTTGTGATTATTATTTTCCATTAGTTTAGATATTTACTTGATTGATTCATATTGTTGGATGGTTAAACATACTACTCGAATCTAAGTATTTTGAAAGCAAAGTTTTTAAAAAGAAAACGAACCTGTAAACTATTCAACCTCCCCTTCTAGTTTCCACAATTGGTATAAAGAGCCAAGGTCACTCAAGATTTTTAAAATATACTATATTTTAAAGCTTTGATCGATTTATGGATTCCGACAAATATCTAAAAGGGCAATCTATGCAAAAACCACCACTCTTTGAAAGTGATAGTTTTATTTATTGGAAAAATAGATTCAAGACATATGTTAAATCAAAAGATCTAGACATGTTGCATGTCCCTACCAACGGTGATTTTCAACCTATTAAACAAAATCCGAAAACTAAATTAGATAAGGTTATCCCTTTTGAAAAACAAAGTAATGATCTTAAAAAGAAACTTGCAAAAAATAACGAAGCTAAAATGGTTATTTATAATGCTTTGCCTAGAAAATAATATGAAAGAATTTTCATGTGCAATACGGCAAAAGAAATTTGGAAAACATTGTTAATCACCCACCAAGGTAATAGTCAAGTCAAAGATAATAAGATCGACCTTTTGGTTCAACAATATGAATAATTTGTTATTTCTGAAGACGAATCTATAGACAGTGCTTTTGCTAGATTTAATACTATTATTACTAGTTTAAAAGCTCTTGATGAAGGTTATTCTAGCAAGAACTATGTTAGGAAATTTTTTAGGGCTCTACATCCTAAATGGAGAGCAAAGGTCACGGCAATTGAAGAGTTGAAAGACTTAACATCACTATCTCTTGATGAAATTATCGGAAACCTCAAAGTTCATGAAATGATCATCAAGAAAGATTCCAAAATAGTCAAAGCAAAAGTTAAAAGAAAATCTCTTGCTTTAAAGGCTAAGAAAGAATCTAGTGATGAAGAGTGTTCGACTTCCGGAAGTAAAGATGAAGAATACGCCATGGCGGTAAGAGACTTCAAGAAGTTCTTTAAGAGAAGAGGTAGATTCGTGAGACAACCTCGGAACGACAAAAAGATATTCCAAGGAAGCTGTGATGACAAGAACGGTAAAAGTGATAGAAAATGCTTTAGATGCGGCGACCCGAATCATCTTATTGGAGAATGTCCAAAACCACCAAAATACAAGAACCAAAGAGCATTTGTCGGAGGTTCTTGGAGTGATAGCGGTGAAGAAGATGATGAGAAAGTCAATAACGAAACGTGTCTAGTAGCTCAAGCATCAAGTGAGGTATGTTCCGAATCCTCTTACTTTAGTGATGAAAACTCGTCAATAGATGATTTAATATTAGAAAATGAATATGATAAACTGTGCAAAATGAGTTTAAAGATAATCACTAAAAACAAAAGACTAAAAGCCACTAGAGATAGCTTAGAAAAGGAAATTAGTATTCTAAAAGAAAAAGTGTCTACACTCGAGAAAAACAAGGAAGTTGATCTCGAATGTGTAAAATGTCATATGCTTAAAATTGAAAATGAAAAGCTTAAAGAGGAAGCTCTTAAACTAACCAAGTTTGAAAAGAGCACACATTTCTTAAATGAAATGTTAAATAATCAAAAAATCTCTGGTGAAAAGTTAGGTTTAGGGTTTAATTTATTTGAAGCATCATCTAGTGGAACTAAGGAAATAAAATTTGTGAAGGCTTAGAAAAAGGAGTCCTCTGATAGAGGTCCTATAAATATGGGCGGCCCCGTTAATGTGCAGGCGGCCCCCAAAGCAAATATAGGACCGCTACCAGGAACCACACCTGGATCTGAGAAAAGTGTGTCTTTTCAAAAATCTATTTTCGGTCCTAGACCAAAACACATAATAGTAAACAATGTAAGAGTTCCCGTTGCTAGTAATAATGAACTTACGCAATTCTATAAGCCATTGTCAAAACCTGGAGTTGGATTTTCAAAACCAAATTTTAGATCAAAAACTCCACCACCTAGAAGAGTCATAAATAATTATCTTCGTCTTAAAACACCACAACTAAAAAGAAACAATGGTCGATAAAATCAACCTTGTGGTTTTCTTGTAACTTAGAACAACTTCCCACAACAAAGTTACATGCCATGGGAAATGTGTCTTCCATTTTCACATCCCAACAAATTGTATCAAATGCAAGGGATGTTTAGTACAAACAACTTTAGACCCATGAGATATTGGGGACCAAATGTTTGAGGTGTTGTCTTATATAAATAGATATGCCTTGGAGTCGACTTGGAACCCGATGAGTGGATAAAGAATAGCGGATGATCCAAACACATGACGGGTAATTGAAAGCTCTTCTCAAGCTACAAGGCATACAATAAAGATAATGTTATTTTTGGTAGCAATCTTCGCGGTAATATCATTGGCAAAGGTACGATTACAAATGACTCTCTTAAAATAGATAATGTAGAGCATGTTGATAACTTAAGATTTAACTTGTTAAGTATAGGACAAATATGTGATAATAAGTGTAGAGTAACTTTCTCTGAATATGACAGTGAAATTACTAAGGATGGTATGGTCATAGGTAAAGGCATTAGGAAGAAAGGCTTATATGTGATGAAATTAGGAAATAAGCCTAAAGACAAAATTTGTCTAGCAACGATTGATGAAAACTCCACGTTATGGCATAGGAGATTAGGTCACACAAATATGCATTTCATTCAATCGTTATCATCCAAGGAATTAGTTAGAAACTTACCTAAGCTTAAGTTTGATCAACACTTCTGTGATGCTTGCAAAATTGGAAAGCAAGCTCATGCTCGACATAAGGCTAAGAATATAGTCTCAACGACTAGATGCTTAGAACTCCTTCATATGGATCTCTTTGGTCCATCCGCCGTACGGATTTACAGAGGAAACCGCTACACCTTAGTCATAGTAGATGACTATTCTAGGTATACTTGGACTAGATTTCTTAAGGACAAAACCGAATCCTTCGATCAATTTGAAATATTTAGTAAGAAAATTCTAAACCAATTAGGCTATACAATAGTGTCAATAAGAACCGACCACGGTAGGGAATTTGATAATGAGGTGCAATTTGGAGAGTTTTGTAAAGCCAATGAAATTACACATAACTTCTCAGCTCCACGCACTCCTTAATCAAATGGCGTGGTTAAAAGGAAAAATAGGACACTTTAAGAAATGAGTAGGACTATGTTGAATGAGCAATCGTTACCATAAAAGTTTTGGTGTAACACAGTAGACACTTCAACATACATTCTCAACCGAATCCTAATTAGAGCCATCTTAGGAAAAACACCCTACGAACTTTTAAGAGGTAGGAAACCTACTTTAGATTACTTTAGAGTGTTTGGAAGCAAGTGCTTCATCTTAAACACTAAAGACTACCTTATAAAGTTTGACCCAAAGTCATACGAAGGTATCTTTTTAGGTTACTCTCAAAATAGTAAAGCCTACATCATCCTAAATAAACATACTAGGAAAGTCAAAGAATCACTTAACGTGACATTCGATGAAACTCCTCCACCCTCTAAGACATCACCCTTGGTGGATGATGACTTAGATGAAGAAGAAGCAATCAAGGTTACCGAAAAGAAAAACCTAGAAAATGACATTGTGGATGAAACTTTAGAGATTGACGAAATAGTCAATATTAAGGAATCTAGGAACCATCCATTAGAAAATGTCATAGGAAACCTTAACCAAAGAACCCTTAGATCACAAGCCCAAAACCAAAGTAACTTCTTTTGTTTTATATCAACTATAGAACCTAAGAATGTGAATGAAGCCTTAACGGATGATAGTTGGATAGTCGCTATGCAAGAAGAATTAAATCAATTCATTGCTAACGACGTTTGGGAGTTAGTTCCACAACCTAGGAATATGACAATTATAGGAACTAAGTGGGTGTTTAGAAATAAGTTAGACGAGAACGGTATTGTTTCTCGAAATAAGGCTAGGTTAGTTGCTCAAGGCTATAATCAACAAGAGGGCATCGATTATGATGAAACTTATGCCCTAGTTGCTAGACTTAAGTCAATTAGGATACTATTAGCTTATGCTTACGCTTTATACTTTAAACTATTCCAAATGGATGTAAAAAGTGCATTCCTGAACGGTTTTATCAATGAGGAGGTATACGTGGCACAACCTCCAGGATTCATTGACTTTGAAAAACTAGATCATGTTTATAAACTAAAGAAATCCTTATATGGTCTTAAACAAGCACCCAAAGCTTGATATGATAGATTAAAAGCTTTCCTTATTAAACATGAATATAAAATAGGAATGGTAGATAACACTCTTTTTACTAAGAAGAGAAGTTCAAACCTCATCATCATTCAAATATATGTCGATGACATCATATTCAGTTTGACTAGTCAAGACATGTGTGATGAATTTGCCAAAATCATGCATGACGAGTTCGAGATGAGCATGATGGGTGAACTTAACTTCTTCCTTGGACTACAAATAAAACTAATGGAAGATGGTATTTTCTTTAATCAATCTAAATATATTAAAGAAATGCTTAAGAAATTTGGCTTAGAAGAATCTAAACTAATGAAAACCCCCATGTCCTCCGATACCAAACTCATGAAAGACGAAGAGTGTGAGTAGGTAGATATTACCAAGTATCAAGGCATGATAGGTATTTTATTATACCTAACGGCAAGTAAGCCCGATATCATGTTTTGTGTCTGCCTTTGTGCCCGCTTCCAAGAAGCTCCCAAAACCTCTCACCTTGAAGCGGTTAAACGTATCTTTCGATACATTAAAGGCACTACGCACTTAGGATTATGGTATCTTAAAGGGACCGACATAGAAACAGTAGTATATGCCGACTCTGATCATGCAGGAGATTATGTGGATCAAAAGAGCACTAGCGGTATTTGTACATTCGAGGGATGTTGCTTGACATCTTGGTTCTCAAAGTAACAAACCGCTCTTGCTATATCCACTACCGAAGCCGAATACGTAAGCGCCGAAAAGGCATGTCAACAACTACTATGGATGAAACAAGCTCTTATCGACTACGACGTTCGACTCGACAACGTCCCGATCATGTGAGAAAATAAAGGCGCGATTGACCTTAGCAAAAACCCGGTGCATTCTCTAACCAAACACATCGAAATTCGTCACCACTTTATTCGTGATAATTCCCAAAAGGACATATCTCAATTGAAAAAGTGCCATCCGTCGACAACATTGCCGACATTCTTACAAAACCCCTTAAACGTGAATTGTTTAACTATCTACGTCTTGGTTTAGGAATGATGGAACACATTCCATAAATCACATTAGTCCGCTTCTCCTTCTTCTGTCTTAATTCTAGTCCGTGTTCCATTCCGTGTCATGACAACTTAAATACTTCATCTGAAGTACTTTAAGCATTTTTAATTTGCGAAATGCAAATTAAAATGTCACTCTTATTAATAAAATTTTTGTTAAAATCTGAGTCCAAAACCCCTCGCTGAGGGCGGCCCCCATACCCTAGGCGGCCCCCTAATATATTTGGGACCACTAGGCGATATAGGACCGCCATCAACAGACACTAAAATTGAACACTTAACTAAAAAAATTCAAAACACAAAAACAAACACCCCCTTTCATATATGCAGCGACGAACACGAACACAACACCCCAAAAACTCAAAATCAACCACTAAAACTATAACTAAAGATCAAATCAACACATATAATCACTCACAACATCTTAAAGATCATCAATTGTAAGTCATTTCATCTATTTTCTTTCAATTTGAGTCTAGGGTTCATGATGAACACTAAAATTAAAATAGGGGATTTTTCATTTTTCTTTCAATATTGTACAATTAAGACTACTAGGATACAATGTATAACTAATATGCTTCTTGTAGACATAAGATTTGCATACATTAATGAATTTGTTGAAAAATTGATTTCGAACCAAAATCCCAATTTTATTTTTAAATTACTCACGCTAGGAATATAATGAAATTGTGGTTATGCATTGTCAATACAACTTAAAAATGTTTTCAAACACATGCATAATGATCTCATGGACAAAGGCCGAGATACATAATTCATATGTATTTCTCGACATGTTTGGATGAGCAAAATTAAACTAAGGAACGTCTGGATTAACTCTTAAGATTTTAATTGTTAGGTCGAGTTAATCGTTACTCAACATTTGGTACATCTAGGCACACACTAGGCACGAACTCAAAATATCAACACATATGTAAGAGATTAAAATATGACTTTGATTGTTTTTTTCTAGGTAACAATGCCTCCAATTACCGCACTAGATCATTAAAAGACCCAAAACTACATTCCACTCATATCAAATGAATTTAATCAACCATTACAAAATACAATTTCTAGTCTTGAAAAATGATATTTCCATGAGGGTAGGGTTGTGAGTCAAAATTTTGAAAACATGAGTCACATCCGTGCTAAGTTTGAATCAATTGATTTCGATTGTTTGTTGAACATAAACGAACAAATTGTTCCTCGTTTTGTTCTCGAGTTTTATAGTCAACTAACTTTTGACTATAACTCCACGGGTCATTTGTGGTCAACTTTGTTATACAAAAGTAAGTCATTCTCTCTCACTCTTGAGGAATTCGGTCAAATCTTAAAAATACCGTTCAAAGGTCAAGTGACACACACCGACATGTGGTCACTCGACTACTTGTCAATAAGTGTTCCTATTAAAGGTCGTTATAAAACTAGTCCTCCGTCTCCAAGTGTCGTAAAGTATTTCACTCAAATTCCTTGACAAGGTCAAGTCACTCATACTAGAAATAAGAAAACCATTGTCGTCAACAAAAATGAAATCTTAACTCGCAAAATTCAACCTCATATGAAACCATGGGTTGATATCATTCGTGAAAAAGCCATTTGTCTAGGAGGTCATAAAGATCATGTCTCCGCGTGTCTTTGTCATATGCTTTATTGCATTGAAACCTCCACTCGATACAATCTAGCATTCTTCATTCTCAAAAGAATGGAAAAGACTCGAAGCAAACCTAAGGAACTCTTACCTTATGGAATGCTTTTGACTAGATTGTTCAAACATGTTGTGTTCGCTTTCCCGAGCTAGCAATTGATCGCTACATCTCACATGATCGAGTCATGCATCCCCTCGCTCCTCATCATGAGCGAAAGACGCGATCGGATCATGGCAAGAAAAGACCTCGTGAATCAAATGCTAGCTCCTCCTCCACTACTTTAAATCATCTATCCTTATCTCATCCGTTGGATGATACCCTTGATGAAAATGATGATGAATCATTTCATTTCAACTTTTCATCTCCATCCTAAAACATCTCCTCATCGTCCAATGTTATCTCTAGAGTCCGTCAAAACCCTCCTCATGAAAGTTATAACTTGAACACCCATCTCTCCAAAACTATTAATCTTCAAACTCAACAACGAGATGCTCACCGGGAAGGGTTAAGGTCAATTGGACAAGCTCTCAAGAACATGATTGGTGGAAAACAGAAGTGAACATGTTGGCATAACTACTAAGAGACTATTATTATTACTATTATCTTTTTTGTTTAATACATTATGTCTTTTAATATATTATTAGGACTAGGAATGGAAAATGACAATTGCATTTAACTTGGATGATTTTCTCCATCCTACCAACGTTCTTTGATTAGTAAATTTTATGAATGTGACATGCGAACAATGCCACTACTTGCTAAATGATTTGCATGCTAGTTTAGGACTACATATTATTGCTTGAATTAGTTGATTCTTGAATTTGGTAGATGTCGAAATTACTGGATTTAAGAAAAAGGGAAAATTGGAAATTTTCTTTCTTCTAGAAAACGGCCTCCTTAAATACCCAGCGGCCCCCCAGTATATTTGGGACCGCCGCCAGGGGGAACAAAATTTTTGAGTTTGCCTCTTTTTATGTATCTTTGACCTCTTACCTACATTCTCAAGCTGTCATTTCCCTGTTTAGCTAAACCATCTTTGGCATCCTTTTCCATCCAAACCATGCTTTGCCATGTTACACTATCATTTCCATTATTTAAATCATCAAATTCTCATACCTCACTACCACCCTCACCTTCTTCCCAAAAAGACTCACCTCCACTTCCTCCAAGAGTCTACTTATAATCCCCTTCACCACCATCATACAATCCCTTAAGAGATCAAATGATCAACCAACTCCGTAACATATCCACCATCCTTGATTCACGTACTAATAAATCCAATGCCTACATTCATGCACCACCTTCACCACCACCACAACAAATTCATCCTCCTTCTCATGCTTAAGTTGAATTTCACTTAAGCTTTTGTCATTGTTGCAAGTTTTCTAGACACTAATTCCACTCATTGAGAAATGAAATCAACTTTATTCACTTTCTTCTTACCCGTCCCATACCTCAAACTCGTGCCCCCCCCCCCCAAATCGTGTGTCACCAACCCCTTCTTTTTCCCTCTTTAATCATTCCTTCTCATATGATTAATCTACCTAAATAATCGACCTTCCATCTTTTGATTATGGTATCTTCTACATTTCAAGAATCCACTATTGTAGATCTATGCCTTATTATGTCTTTATGATTATCTACTTTTTATTGTAATGGTTTATACAAATATTGTATGAATTTGTCTTAGCTCGTATTAGCTCTAGTTTTACTTTATGTTGTATGAATGTATTAGTTGCATTTGCTATTGTTTGAGTTTCTTGATTGTTGAATGAAACTCTCTTTTGGGTGACTTAAATCTAATGTGTTGCTTAAAAGATATTTGTCTTGCGCTTGTATTTCTAACTTTGTTTTGTAGCAAACAATTTTTGTAAGATCGATCCCTTGGTGCCCCGAACGAGAGGGAGCATACATCAAGGGGGAGTCTTGATATCATTGATTTTTTTATTCCTACAACTACTTGACGGTCATGCTTTTTGAATTCGACAAAAAGGGAGAGAAATGGAACAAAACGCTTTAATAATTTTATAACTTTTAATTTTATACAAAATGAGTTTATATTTTGTCATCATCAAAAAGGGGGAGATTGCTAATACAAATAATGTCTAAAAATGTTATTTATAATTTTTGACCTCTCAACGTTTTAATAATAACAAAATATAAAAAATGTTTACGATAAAATTAAACGTTTACAAATTATTAAGCGTAAAATTCCATTTCTAAGATTAGTAATTAGTTAAGGTATGAATAAACAAATCATTAAGCATGATTAGTGATCAAGAAAACATTTTTCTCTTATCCATTACATTTTGACAAAAGAATTTCACAAAATTAATTATACAAAATATTTTCTAATTAAAGAAAAGTTTTATTAAAAACTTAAAATTTGAAATTCAAATTTTCCCCCTTCTCCCAAAAAACGAAGCTTTTATACCAGAACAACCTTCCCCACAATAAGACAAAAAGGTACGTAGTCTTAACCTGGCGGCCCCCTTATATATCTGGGACCGCCAGGACCGCCAACAGTGACCGTTAAATTTTCCTGCCTATAAATACTGCTCCATTCCTTGCAGAAAATCAGACCTCTTTGCACGAATTTTCTCCCACTTCTTTCTCTCTCTAAAAATCTTCTTTCTCTCACTAAATATCTTGATCACTAACATCTCTTGATCTTGTTTCAAGTGATATAATCTCTTCTTCTCATCTTTTCCCTCTCATTCAAGTGCAAGAGAAGAACACTCATATTCGCCAAGAAACGAAGTGTTGATTAGTGATCTCTCCTTCTTTCTTCTAAGTATCAAATCTCTATTGTAATTATCTTGTGTATTTGTGTGATTCGGATATTGTGTAAATCCGATAGTGTAGATCTAGTGATCGTGTATTGATTGTGAAGTGGTATATTGGTTCTAGCTAAGATTAGGACCCGTCATTTAGCTTAGTGTTGAAAAATAACGTAAGCAACGTGTAAACGGTTTTCTCCGCCTGAAGGGAGCTTGTTGACATAGTGAAATCTCGAGTAGGATACTCGGAGAGTAGAGTAGGGCGAAGAAGAGCTTCGTAGCCGAACCACTATAAATCTTGGTGTCTTGGTTTGATTGTTCTTTCTCTCATCTCTTTATATTGTTGTGATTGTTATTTTCTATTAGTTTAGATATTTACTTGATTAATTTATATTGTTGGTTGGTTAAACATACTACTCGAATCTAAGTATTTTGAAAGCAAAGTTTTTTAAAATGAAAACGAACCTGTAAACTATTCAACCCTCCCTTCTAGTTTCTACAGACGCTTTAGTTTACCCATGCAATTAGACATTATTATCTCTATAGTATCGTCCCATCCCTACACAAGTGGAGAGGCATAATTATCATGCACATTAAATGTTAATTTGAACTAAGCACCTACCTCATTACTCGTTCTTGACATAAAGGGTAGTTTATGTAATGGAGTCGAAAGCAATACATTTAAAGGTAAATGCATCACTTTCGACCGAGGGGCTTAATGACGTACCCTCCAAGCAATTCGAAGGTCTACGCTTCGAACTCTTTCGAATACTATATTTTAAAAGGCTAAGTCAACATCTTAAAATATCTATTGGCTTTAAACCATTTACAAATAATGGTTACGAGTTGAGAATTCACCAATCAAAGCCTCTCTCCTTCCGAGGTGTGTCCTTCGAAGATGATAAGACAGAAGCATGCTTTGACTTGGTCTCCCCCACGTTTCACCACTCAACCTTGGCTTTCCCACCAAAGAAGAGGATGTGGGACATTAAGCCTGGCGGTTACCTGAAATCCTGGGACGCCTCCAAGATCTCCTAAAAACGTGCATGAGCTTGCCAAACCTCTTTTCCTCCTCCTATAAATAGTTTGGACAATCACTTGGTTATGGTACATTCACAAACTCTCTCACACTTCACAATCACATACTTAAACCATAATACCATATACTTATTCGTATGTTGGAGGTGGTTCGCAGGGTCCAACCCCTACGCGTCACTTAATGTTGTGTTTTTTTCTTTCTTATTTTTAGGTTATGAGCAACTTGACTAGATCACTAACCACTCAATCCTTCGATCGCCATCGCAAGGCCTTATAGTACCGATTATTGTACAATCAGTTACTATGTAAAATGTATAAACATGCACCCCGTAAGGCCATAACCACCATAAACCCTAGCCACCCTATCACCATTACTTAACTCATCATTTTATATTTTCTTAATTTTTTAGACCCGCATTATATCTACGTGGTTAAGCCAACATGTATGAATAGTTTAAATCTTTCAGTGACGACTTTTGACTTTTATGTAGCTTTTAACGTAATTTGTTATGGTGCAAGTACTTATTTACAAAGATATATTGTTAGTATGGTTGTTGCTACAAAAAGCACACTAAGTTAGTCACAGGTCAAAACCTATGAGCTCTACTAGTTCTTCGACTCTATAAACTACACTTTTCTTTTCCACCGCCCTTTTGCCGTATCTTTCTTGCTTTCTATGAGCGTGACTGGTACTTTGAATGGTCTTTTTTTGTCGATTTCAAATAAAAGACTAAAAGCCACTAAGATAGCCTAGAAAAGGAAATTAGTACTCTAATATAAAAAGTGTCTACACTCGAGAAAAACAAGGAAGTTGATTTTGAATGTTTAAAATGTCATATGCTTAAAATTGAAAATGAAAAGCTTAAAAAGGAAGCTCTTAAACTAACCAAGTTTGAAAAAGCACACATTGCTTAAATGAAATGTTAAATAATCAAAAACCTTCCTGTGAAAAATTAGGGTTAGGGTTTAATTCATTTGAAGCATCATCTAGTAGAACTAAAAAAATAACATTTGTGAAAGCTCAGAAAAAGGAACCTTATGATGGAGGTCCCATAATTATTGGCGGCCCCCAAAGTGTCCAGGCGGCCCCCAAAACAATTATGGGACCGCCACCAATTGGTACACCTGGATCTGAAAAAAACGTGTCTTTTCAAAAATCTATTTTGGGTCCTAGACCAAAACACATAATAGTAAACAATGTAAGAGTTCCCGTTGCTAGTGATAATGAAGTTAAGCAATTCTATAAGCCATTGTCAAAACCCAGAGTTGAATTTTCAAAACCAAATTTTAGATCAAAAACTCCACCACCTAGAAAGACGATAAATAAATATCATCTTCCTAAAACACCGCAACCAAAAATAAACATAGGTCGAGCAAAAATCAACCTCGTGGGTTTCCTGCAACTTGGAATAACTTCCCACGACAAAGTTACATGCCCTAAAGAAATGAGTCTGTCCATTTACCACATCCCAACCAATTGCATCAAATGCAAGGGATGTTTAGCACTAACAACTTTGGACCCATGAGATATTGGGGACCAAATGTTTGAGGTGTTGCCTTATATAAATAGATATATGCCTTGGAGTCGACTTGGAACCCGATGAGTGGATAAAGGATAGCGGATGGCCAAACACATAACGTTACCGAAAAGCTCATTTCCCTTCAAGCTACAAGGGCAAACAACAGATTAATTTATTTTTTTGTAGCAATCTTCGCGGAACATCATTGGGCAAAGGTAACGATTTTCAAATGACAAATCTCAAAATAATCATATAGAGCATATAGGTAACTTAGACTTTAACTATGTTTAAGTTATAGGACAAAATATAATATAATAAGTGTTGAAGTAACTTTCTCTGAACATGCATAGTGAAATTACTAGGAAGGTAGAGTCATAGGTTAGAAGGTATAAGGAAGAAAGCTTATATTGAATGAAATTAGAAATAAGTCCCCTAAGGGATAAAATTTGTCTAGCAACGATTGATGAAGAACTCCAACGTTAAAGTGCATAGGATATTAATGTCACACAAATATGCGTCCCATTCATTCAAAACGTTAGCATTCCTAAGAATTAGTTAGAAAACTTACCTAAGCTAAAGTTTAAATCAACATTCTGTGATGTCTTGCAAAAATTGGAAAGCAAGCCATGCTAGGTCATAAGGCATAAGAATAAAGTCTCAACGACTAGATGCTTATAACATCCTTCATAAGGACTCTTCGGTCCATCCGCCGTACGAAGTTACTGAGGAAACTGCTATACCTTTAGTCATCGTAGATGACTACTCTAGTATCCGTGGACTAGATTACTTAAGGAAACAAAATCGCAGTCTTTTCGATCAATTCGAAATAATAGTAGAAAATTCAAAACAGTTAGGATGTACAAAGTGACAATAAGACCAACGACGTAGGAATATTGATTAATGAGGTGCAATTGGAGAGCTTTGTAAATGTCAAGGTAATACACATAAGACTTCTCAGCGCTCCACGCACAATCCTCAATCAAAATGCGTGATTGAAAGAAAAAATAGACACTTTCAAGAAATGAAGTAGGACAATGTTGGAATGTCAATTAGAACCTAAAAATATTAAGGAAGCCATACAAGACGAAAGTTGGACTATGGCTATGCAAGAAGAACTAAATCAATTTAAAACAAATGATGTTTGGAGCCTCGTTCCCCCTCCTGAAAACCAAATCATCATTAGTACAAAATGGGTCTTTAAAAACAAACTTGACGAAAACAGTATTGTATCTAGAAATAAAGCAAGACTTGTAGCACAAGAATACAATCAATAGGAAGGAATAGATTTCGATGAAACCTATGCCCCTGTGGCTAGATTAGAATCTATAAGAATTCTTCTTACGTATGCTTGTGCCCATGACTTCAAACTCTTTCAAATGGATGTCAAAAGTGCATTTTTAAATGGTTTTATAAACAAAGAAGTATATGTTGCTCAACCTCCTGGATTCGTAGATTTCAAAAAACCCAATCATGTCTTGAAACTCAAAAAGGATCTTTATGGTCTCAAACAAGCACCCAAAGCTTGGTATGATAGACTTAAATCCTTCCTCTTAGATCACTTGTACACCATGGGATTAGTAGATAACACTTTATTTACTAAGAAAAGAAACTCACATATCATAATTGTCCAAATCTATGTGGACGACATCCTCTTTGGATCAACTTGTGAAGAGCTTTGCGATGATTTCTCAAAAATCATACATGATGAGTTTGAGATGGTGAATTGAATTTCTTCCTTGGTCTACAAATCAAACAACTCGAAGATGGAATCTTCCTTAATCAATCTAAATATGTCAAAGAAATGCTTAAAAAATTCGGTCTTAAAGACTCCAAACCAATCAAAACTCCCATGTCATCCAAAACAAAACTCACCTGCGATGAAGACGGTGAACCCATTGACGACACTAAATATCGTGGCATGATTGGCAGTTTACTCTACCTGACGGCTAGTCGCCCGGACATCATGTTTCCCGTTTGTCTTTGCGCCCGTTTCCAAGAAGCACAAAAAACTTCCCACCTTGAAGCCGTAAAAAGAATCTTTTGATTCATCAAAGGTACATCCCACCTAGGCTTATGGTATCCCAAAGGAACCGGCATAGAAACCATCGTCTACGCCGATTCCGACCATGCGGGAGACTACGTCGATCGCAAAAGCACTAGTGGTGTATGTACATTCATGGGTTGTTGTCTCACCTCATGGTTCTCCAAGAAACAAACTGCCTTAGCCATCTCAACCATCGAAGCAGAATATGTCTCTGTCGGAAAAGCATGCCAACAAGCCTTATGGATGAAACAAGCTCTAGTAGATTATGATATAAAACTAGATGACATACCCGTTCTTTGAGACAACAAAGGAGCAATTGATCTAAGTAAAAATCCCGTTCTTCACTCTCGCACCAAACATATAGAAATTCGTCACCACTTCTTTCGTGACAATGTCCAAAAAGGAAATATCACTATAGAAAAAGTTGCCTCTGAAGATAACATTGCCGACATCTTAACCAAACCTCTTAAAAGATAATCTTTCAATCTTCTCAGACTAGGACTTGGCCACATGGAACCAAACGCTTAATAACAGCAATTTTTTAGGTCAAAACATTTTTCTATTGATTAATACAAATAATTTTTTATGCTACTTGAACATATTCAACGAAACACATGGTCAATATGTCGTTTCAAACATGTTCAATTGTAGCTATATTAAAAGGAAGCTTAGGGTTTTTCTTATAAAACTAATTTTTCACTTTTGAGTCAAGGAAAACTGCACCTCCAACATAACATGAAAATTTCTTCAAAATTCTTTCAGGACGGAGGTGCCATTCAATTTTCAAGCCGGTGCCCTTCGTTGAATAGCACCAGCAGAACCGCCTGTTCAGTATATTTTTTTTTCTAAATACGAATTTCATAAATCCATTTCCAATTTTCCCTCCTTGTCACTTCAATCAGCTCATAATAGTAGAAGTTGACCTAGGGCATCTTTTAATCATTTTTTTATGTCTAAACCAACAAGTAATGCATTAAAATCACCTCAAATTTTCTTCTATAAATAGGACATATTTCTTGTCCTTCTCTTCACCATCATCCTTCTCCAACAATGCCTAAAGAAAACAAAACTAACCTAAAAAGGACCGCTCGAATAAGTGTTAGACCTTGTTGCTTCAAGAATCTAAGGACATCTTCACCTCCCTACCAACCTTTCTCAACTCCATCAGACCATGTATCGGGACCTCCACTAACTACTCCATCTTCCCAAACTTCTATTCCACATCTATCACCAACTAGCAATAATAACAATCTCTTGCTTACTCCTAAGACAACACCTCCACCATTAACCTCGCCACCATCGGTACCAACTCAACCATCCAAACTCACATCCCCGATAGCTATCAATCTTGACCCAATCGAACTATTGTTCTTTACTCTACCTACCTCTCCTCAAGCTTTTCTCGACTCTCTCAAGGATCTTCCACCTGCAACAACTAATCCTCCACTTCCTCGTCCCTCATTTGACACCATTGAGGGTATAGCTAATGAACCACCTCCCATTCCACCTATTGACTTATCTATTCCCTCTCCCACTCCGGACATGGAACCACCTATCCTACCATTTCCACCGCAATGTTCACTAAATCTACCTTTAAACTTCCCACCACTCTCGCCATTAGGACCTAACAATCCTTTTCCCATGCTTACTCATGAAATGTTTTATGAACATTACCAAGAAACTCAAGCCATCGTCAACAACTTCCAAGGAGAAGTAGGATTCATTCTCAACCACATTCTTGACCGCTTAAATGTTCTCGCACACAATTACTATAAATAGGCCTTGAATGCTTGAATAAAATAGTTGATTCGTTAAGAATCTCTTGTTCTTTATTGTTCTAATGTAATGCCCTTAATGTTTCATTGTACTGAATAAATGTTCTTTATTGTTGTCATATGATCATTTTTCTTATTCGTAGACATTGACTTTTTTTTGTCAGCCGGTTCTGTCCGATAATAAGCCGATTCCTTTCTAGAAACAGCACCGGCTAGCCGGTACTACAGTAGCCACTGTTAGCTTTTGGTTGTCTAACTTTTCTTTGTAGGTACTCACAAAGCAAGGGGAGTATGTCCTATTCTATTTAACCTACTCATTTTTGCAGATCTCTATGCACCTCTCAAAGGGGAGCTTACCATTTCTCGGGAAATATGGACTAACCTATTCCATCTTTTTGTTTCGACAAAAAGGGGGAGAAGAGACCAATTGATTAAAACTAACTAAAATTCAGTAATAACCATCTTTTAATCAACTTTAATCTTTGGGTTTTGTCATCAACAAAAAGGGGGAGATTGTTAATACAAATAAACTGGTAAAAATGTTTATTTGTATTTTACGATCTTTGTTGTTTTACTAATGACAAAACTTGAAGTAACATTTTGTTAAAACCTTCTCTAAAACACAAGTCTTCACAAAATCACAAAGTGACATAAAAATGTGTATACATTAGTTTATGTAAACCAAAACAACACACAAAAATGTTTTCTAATTTCTTTCTAATTACATCATTCATGACCGAATCAAATACAGCAAATCCAAGGGCAATATCACAAGATTACACAAGATTTCCCAAGATCTTGAGAATCAAAATTCGGATTTGGTTACTGTAAGCCGGTTCCATTGGTTTTGGCTGCCGGTTCCATTCTCCAATGGCACTGGCAGAACCGGGCTACAGTACTTTTTTTGGCTATAAATACCAAGCCATTTCTCATGTTTTCTTACACCTTCTCACTAAGAAATACTCTCTTATCTACTGATATTTCTCTCTATTTCTTGCATATTCTTTCTTAGCTTCTTGTAGTTACTTCAAAGAAGAAATTACCAAGCTTTCATTCGAGACTATCAAGTACCAAGTACCTTGCATACGATCTCCATAACTCCATCAAGATCACATTGCCGAGTCTTGACCATTACTTTGTAGTTGCTAGTCCATTCATAATTTTTATATCAAGTGTTCTTGTGTTGAATCGATTTTATCGTGTAAAGAATCCATCATTTAGCTTTGTATTATTAAAGAGGTGTAACCATAGTTGTGAGGCTTCTCCGCCGGTCAAAAAGGAGATTGGTGACTAGTGTTTAACAAACTCTCGAGTAGGTGACTCGAGGAGTAAAGTAGGGCAAGGAAGGTGTCCTTATAGCCGAACCACTATAAATACTTGTGTCCTAGTTATATCCCTCTAACTCTTTCTTTTACTTACTTTTATATTTCACAAACCAACGATCAACATCAACTCATTTCATACAAAGTTTCAAGCAAAATTTTAAAAAGATAACAAAATAATCAAGAAAACTATTCAACCCCCCCTTCTAGTTTTCTACATTCTACATTCCAAAAATCCACTAGTGTAGATCTATGCCTTATTATGTCTTTATGATTATCTACTTTCTATTGTAATGATTCATACAAATATTATATGAATTTATCTTAGCTCGAATTAGCTCTAGTTTTATTTTATATTGAATGAATGTATTAGTTGCATTTGCTATTGTATGAGTTTCTTGATTGTTGAATGAAACTCTCTTTTGGGTGACTTAAATATAATGTGTTGCTTAAAAGATATTTGTCATGCACTTGTATTTCAAACTTTGTTTTGTAGCAAACAATTTTTGTTAGATCGATCCCTTGGTGCCCCGAACAAGGGGGAGCATACATCAATGGGGAGTCTTGATATCATCGATTTCTTTCTTCCTACAACTACTCAACGGTCATCCTTTTTGAATTCGACAAAAAAGGGGAAAAATGGAACAAAACTCATTAATAATTTTGTAACTTTTAATTTTATACAAAATGAGTTTATATTTTGTCATCATCAAAAAGGGGAGATTGTTAATACAAATAATGTCTAAAAATGTTATTTATATTTTTTGACCTCTCAACGTTTTGATAATAACAAAATGTAAAAACGTTTACGATAAAATTAAACGTTTACAAATTATTAATCGTAAAATTCTATTTCTAAAATTAGCAATCACTTAAGGTATGAACAAACAAATCATTAAGCATGATTAGTGATCAAGAAAATATTTTTCTCTTATCCATTACATTTTTACAAAATAATTTCACAAAATTAATTATACAAAATATTTTCTAATTAAAAGAAAAGTTTTATAAAAAACTTAAAATTTGAAATTCAAATTTTCCTCCCAAAACAGAAGCTTCTATACCAGATACAACATTCCTCACAAAAAGATAAAAAGGGAGCGTGGTCTACCTGGCAGCCCTCTTATAGGCCTGGTAGCCCCCTTATATATCTAGGACCGCCGGGACCGCCGCCAGTGACCGTTGGATTTTTCTGCCTATAAATACTGCTCAATTCCTTGTAGAAAATCAGACCTCTTTGCACGAATTTTGTCACACTTCTTTCTCTCTCTAAAAACCTTCTTTCTCTCACTAAATATCTTGATCACTAACATCTCTTGATCTTGTTTAAAGTGATATAATATCTTCTTCTCATCTCCTCCCTCTCATTCAAGTGCAAGAGAAGAACACTCGTATTCGCCAAGAAATGAAGTGTTGGTTAGTGATCTCTCCTCTTTTCTTCTAAGTATCAAATCTTTATTGTAATTATCTTATGTATTTGTGTGATTCGAATATTGTGTAAATCCAATAGTGTAGATCTAGTGATAGTGTATTGATTGTGAAGTGGTAGATTGGTTCTAGCTAAGATTAGGACTCGACATTTAGCTTAGTGTCAAAAAATAACGTAAGCGACGTGTAAACGGTTTTCTCCGCCTGAAGGGAGCTTGTTGACATAGTGAAATCTCAAGTAGGATACTCGGGGAGTGGAGTAGGGCGAAGAAGAGCTTCGTAGCCGAACCACTATAAATCTTGGTATCTTGGTTTGATTGTTCCTTCTCTCATCTCCTTATATTGTTGTGATTGTTATTTTCCATTAGTTTAGATATTTACTTGATTGATTCATATTGTTGGTTGGTTAAACATACTACTCGAATCTAAGTATTTTGAAAGCAAAGTTTTTAAAACAAAAACGAACCTGTAAACTATTCTACCCCCCTCCCCCTTCTAGTTTCCACAAGTTCGAACATAGATCTCATCCAACCTTTTAACGAACCTGAATGAGTTTTTCATTCAAACCTTGTAACACCCCACCCAATGTACATTGGATTGCGTGGTGGAAAATAGCAATTGGGCGTTACTAAATAGCACCATTCACCAAGATAATAGAAAATGACCCAAATGAGACGTTTTAACAAACATGTGTTCCATTATTAATCAGAGTTAAAATGCGTTTTGGTCTCCATAGAATCGCAACCACCGTCTATTACATCCATTAAAAGACAATTGTTTCAATTAAAAGACATTGTTTTAACACAACTTAAGACATTGTTTTTGAAAGACCGGAACACACAAGTAGTCTTTCCATAAAATCCATCACACGCACGACACCTCCACGCCATTGTTGCCTTCATCCTTGGTTACCTAGGATAAATAGTTTAAAACGTCAAATCAAAGTTGAGTGCATTCACTAAGTGTTAAAATAATTGATAAGCAATAATCTTTGAACACATAATTAGTTATTGGGAAAACAAAGCAACAAATGCAATGTATATTTATTTCTTTTCTTTTACGCAATAAGCTCATGACACCGAACGTTAACAATACATATGGCATTTCATATGTTAAAGTGCCCCAAAACAAGGTATTATTGTCATAAACATACTATTTTCTAAATACAAAATGTCCGTTTGACAAGTTGTTCACTGTCGGATTCATACCCCGGACAGGGCTGTCAAACCCAATAGATCTATTTAATGGATTAGCGTTCACCTCACAAGGCAATTAATGGTTCATGAAATAAGGGACTTCGGCAATAGCTACTTATGCGGAAACAATCTCATAATCGGGTCCAACATACCATAAAATCATATGTGTTCGATTTATAAAACAAACATGTATCCCTCTCGCGGGTTTTAAAACAATTAAAAGAATTAAATGCGAGGCTATGAACTCACCTTAAGCAAAAGATCCAAATCAATCAACTCAATAAGCGTAACTTGCTTCACGTCTTAACCGCGACCTATATAATACATATATGGTGGTACGTGACTAAAAGTTTAATATTTCATATATTGCATACTTGCATATATATATATATATATATATATATATATATATATGTATATATATATATATATAATATAATATGATAAAATTATAATGATAATAAATATATAACAATATTACTATATACAAATCATATACTAATAATCTCCAAGGGCGAGCAAAAGAATTCCCCTAACGCGAATTAACCGTATTACAACATTTTTCCATATAGTTTCCATTTTTAGAAAGCTTGCCGAAAGTAAGGATAATATAATCCGAACTTCATATTTCGTTACAATTTAACTAACATTACTAACCCTTTGCTTATTATAGTCTTTATTCAAAAGTTTACGCAAGTTTGACTTTCAAAAGTCAAAGTTCGTAGTTGACTTTTTACCCCAAAAATACCCAAACTTGACTCGGCCGTAAAACGTTCGTTTTTAGGAGTTACAAGGCCCACCTTATATCAAAACGGACCTTAGAACATCCTTTATCATTATCAAAAGCCTAAAATAGATTTCAAAAATTTCTCGACATGCCATGACCAAGTCAAACTTTCTGGTCAAATAAAGTCAACCCAAAGTCATACCAAATCACATTTTTATCAAAATCTAACTATTCCAACATGTTTAACTAGCCTAAAAACATGTACCAAAACTATCAAACACATGCTCATACTCAAAATACTTTCAAATCAATTTTGCACTTGAATCATCTAGCAATAATCATATATATGTAATAACATCTAATTAAATCAACACATAAACATAAATAAGTGCTCACAAAGCTAGAACAAAAATTGATTTGGTTTCCTCCTTGGTTGAACCATACAGACGAACCACAAAGACCCAAAACTAAACCTTTTTAATCAAACCAACTTGCAAGAACACTAATCTATCAACACTTAACACCCTCTTTAGCTCAAATCTTCAAGTAACCAACCAAATTTCTATTTCTCAAAATACTTGTTGCATGTGAGGCTTTCTTAGTGGGAAATGTAGAGGATTAAACAAGGATTAAGATGGTATAAATTGATTGTATTGCATGTCAAAAATAAAGTGGTGGTGGTGGTGTTTGTCTTGTGGCCGGTCGCGAGCTAGAAGGAGGAGGGAGAGAAAGACAATTTTTACTAAAAGAGTTTATGGAAGTATTGGTGCCTTTTTATAGAAAACAAGTTTAACCTTTTGGCAATTCTAGTCCTTCCTTTCTCATGTCCTTTTAAAACTAGTACAAAATGGTTTCTTTGATAATTAAAATCGGACAAATAAATCCTTTCTCCAGCAGCTCTTGCAATTGTATCAACAACTCTTTCATCTCAGACGATGCCAATCTATACGATGCAGCCCCCGGTACTAGATCAATTTGAAATTCTACTTGCCTCGGCGGTGGTAGTCCTGGTAACTCCTCAGGAAACACCTCAGGAAAATCACGAATTACAGGCACGTCTTCCAATCGTTTCTCCTTCAACTTGTTTTCCGTCACATGTGCCAAAAATAGATGACAACCTCGCTCGACGTACTTACAGGCCTTGGTACACGAAATGACCTTCAATCGAGACACACCCTTGTCGCTTTCGACTATCAACATCTTGTTCCCATACGGTGTACGAACAACTTTCTCGCCACAAATGATAACAACATCGTGCTTAATAAGCCAATCCATACTGATTATGACGTCAAACGTACTAAGCTCAATCGACATAAAATCGATTTCAAAAACACGGTTCACTAAATTCAAAGTGCAACCATTCAAAATAGTTTTCACACTAATTACCTTTCCATCAGCTAATTCTACCTCATAACTTGCTCCTATTTTAACCGGATCTATATCAAGCATGGAACTAAATCTAGTATCCACGAAACTCCTATCAGAACCTGAATCAAATAAAACAAAAAGCATAGTGGTTATTTAGTTGAAACATACCAGTAACCACATTTGGACCTTGAGGCTCAGCATCCTTAATAGCATAAGCTCAGCCACGAACTTTTCTAACTTCTTCTTGCTTAATCTTCTTTGGGCATCGATTCCTAGTATGACCTTGTTCACCACAGTCATAACAAGTCCAAACAGGCTGAGCGTTAACACTCGTGGCAACATTCTTCTCCTTACAATACCTTGCCTTGTTCCCAACATTTCCACACTTGTGGCACTTAATTACACACTGACCAACATGGCAACCAACATGGCTCTCGCATTTCCTTGCTTTTGGCTATTCTGCAAAGTTTGATGAGAGTTATCCTTTTGATTGCCCTTACCACTACTATTTCGACTTTGAAAGCTCTCCTACTTTTGCTTCTTTCCTTCCAAAATCCCTTTCATCTCTAGCTTGCAATTTCTGCTCCATCAACTTATGAGCCATACACATAGCTTCGTTCAGATCAGCAGGCTTAGAAGATGTCACTTCACCTTTGATATTATCAGTCAATCCCCAGATGTAAGCATTAACCTTTACTCTTTCAGGCTCAACCATTCTTGGACACATCAAAGACAGTTCATTAAACCTCTGAGTATAAGCAACGACATCATACTCTTTGACCTTCAAGTTCCACAATTCATGATCCATTCTTTGAACTTCTTCTATCGGGCAAAACTCCGCAGTCATGAGTTGTTTCATCTTAGTCCAAGGCATTTGGTTCAGAGTATCCAAACCCATGGGTGCAATCTCAGTTTTCCACCAAGTCAAAGCTGGTCCTTCCAGTGTAGCAGCATCAAACTTCACCTTCTTACCCTCTGTACATTCACTGATCTCGAAAACACTCTCAGTTTTCTCAAACCATCTTTGCAATTCGACAGCTCCTTCAACACCATAGAAGACAGCAGGATTGCACTTCATAAACCCAGCAAAAGTGCACTCATGAACAGCAAGTGCAGTGTCTTGACCTCTAACTGGCCCATATCCACTAGCATCATTTCTGGCATTTTCTTGCCTTGCCCGCTCAGCAGCAATAGCGGCATCGACACTTTCCTTAATCATTCGACGAATAGAAACTTGAGTCATAGGTGCAGACTTTGGAGGCATGATTCTATCACGTCATACAGAAAACAATCTGATAAGCATTCATCACATGATATACTCGTAACATGATATAATGACAAATCAATCACAACAACAGTCACACAACATCAAGTAGTAATCAAAAGATAGTCATTCATTTTTCATCACAAGAGAGTTAATACATAGTTTCATTATTTCATAAAATGATACAAATCGTTACAACCAATAGCATCAAGTCTACTAACTGAGGACTCAGTTTAGTGATTACACAACAAAAGGAACTACAATTGAAACTAAACTACTACGAATCATGAGGAGATCCTCGCGACTCAGATGATGGACTCTTCTCATCTTCAATCGGAACATCGATAGCTTTATTTGGTCTTTCTTCAAACACAAATCCCCTACAAATCATCTCTTGATAGAACTCATGAGCTCGAACTCTAGTCCAATAGAGATCTTTCTCGACTCGTTTATTCTGCATACGAAAGAATGTGTTGCTAAACCCTGCTTCTTCAAGTTCCTTCTTTAATTTCTTACACTCAACCTTATCCTCGGTATTACCAAGCTTTTCAACTATCTTTTCCATTGCAGCCGTTCCTTGCTCCACACTAAAACACACTTCATTACCCAAATCCAAAATCAACTTACCATAGTACTTGTCCTTTGCTTTTCCTTTCTTCTCGACCAATGCATGCGCCTTCTCGCGACCATACAATCGCCTTAAAAGAGAAGCCATCCGACCAAACAAAGAGTTAATGTCCCTCCTCATGAGACCAGGCAATAGACCATCACTGTCCTCTCAAAGAAAAGGAGCAGTAGACGATTCACCTACCTCATGGAAGCTAGCAGGAATAGTCTCATCCTCGGACCCAACCGCATCCTCAGCCTTAATCTCATCATCAGGTTCAGACTCAGAAGCAGGCGGCGAAGGGTTAAGAGGATCCACCTCTTCATAAGGATATGTTAGCTCTAGCTTATTCTAATATTCCTTGATGTCGACTTCCACATTATCTTCTTCTTCGTGAGGATCTTATTCTTCCTCAAATTTGTCTTCTTCTGGGTCCTCGTCTTCATCCACTAAGACAGGCTCAGGAAGAACAGGAACATCATCGTGTTGATTCGGCTCAACAACAGGTACATCATCCACGTGATTGGGAGGAATTACATTCACCATGATAATTTAGAAAATATCATACAATAATTACTTAATAGCGTATCACTTCTTATTCCTATTCAATAGCGTATCACTTTTTATTCTTATTGGAACACTATTTTCAAAATAATGGTTCGCATAAAAGCGCAACAACAAAAATTCACATTTCGCGATCTTTTTCAATCCGAATAAATCTCAATTATATTTCAAACATATATATAATTATGGTTATCATATAATTACATGACATTCTATGCATAAAACACATGCATAAATGCACCAATACATAACAATTCATGCATCCAACACATGCATAAATTTATCCATACTTAACTATTTATACATATAACACATACGTAAGCATATATCCATACGTAACAATCAACAAATTTACCTTTTCTTTCTTTAGGTAACCAATGGCAACGAGGAGTCTTGGCATGCATGTAGAAGCGTTATAGTTTAGGTTTTCAAAAAGACTCGACCTAGTTCTCGATAACCTTAGGCTCTGATACAACTCTGTAACACCCCACCCAACGTACATTGGATTGCGCAGCTGAAATTAGCAATTAGGCCTCACTAAATAGCACCATTCACCAAGATAATATAAACTCCAAGTACGATGCAAAACAATTCACCTTGACGCACTTAACCATATTACAACATTTTCCATATAGTATCCATTTTTAGAAAGCTTGCCGAAAGTAAGGATAATATAATTCAAACTGCATATTTCGTTACAATTAACAAACATTACTGATCCTTTGCTTATTATAGACTTTATTCAAAAGTCAAAGTTCGTAGTTGACTTTTTACCCCAAAAATACCCAAACCTGACTCGGCCGTAAAACGCTCGTTTTTAGGAGTTACAAGGCCCACCTTATATCAAAATGGACCTTAGAACATCCTTTATCATTATCAAAATCCTAAAATAGTTTTCAAAAATTTCTCGATACGCCATGACCAAGTCAAACTTTCTGGTCATATAAAGTCAACCCAAAGTCATACCAAATCACCTTTTTATCAAAATCTAGCCATTCCAACATGTTTGACTAGCCTAAAAACATGTACCAAAACTATCAAACACATGCTCATACTCAAAATACTTTTAAATCAATCTTGCACTTGAATCATCTAGCAATAATCATATATATGCAATAACATCTAATTAAATCAACACATAAACATAAATAAGTGCTCACAAAGCTAGAACACAAATCGATTTGATTTCCCCCTTGGTTGAACCGTATAGATGAACCACAAAGACCCAAAACCAAACCCTTTTCAATCAAACCAACTAGCAAGAACACTAATCTATCAACACTTAACACCCTCTTTAGCTCAAATCTTTAAGTAACTAACCAAACTTCTATTTCTCAAAATACTTGTTGCATGTAAGGTTTTCTTAGTGGGAAATGTAGAGGATTAAATAAGGATTAAGATGGTATAAATTGATTGTATTGCATGTCAAAAATAAAGTGGTGGTGGTGGTGTTTGTCTTGTGGCTGGTCATGAGCTAGAAGGAGGAGGGAGAGAAAGACAATTTTTACTAAAAGAGTTTATGGAAGTATTAGTGCCTTTTTATAGAAAACAAGTTTAACCTTTTGGCAATTCTATTCCTTCCTTTATCAAGTCCTTTTAAAACTAGTACAAAATGGTTTCTTTGATAATTAAAATCGGCCATAATATATATATATATATATATATATATATATATATAATTATATAACTTTAACAAATATTTGAAATCCGTCCCACTAATTTTAGTTAAAAACGTTTAATAATAGTTAAACCTCGTAAAACACGACCTTTAAACACAGGTTTTATAAAAACTCGGGGAAACGTCGTAAAATACACAAATAACATATTTACGCTCTTGGAGCATCAAAATACATTTTTCTAGCTTTCTTAGACGCTAAAAACAAATAGAAACTCAACCACGGTTTGAAATTACCTTATCAAAGGAAATTTTTATCAAACCTCATATAGTATAAACGACTATAATTATTTACGTAACTAAAATAATTATCTTAGCTCGGGATAAACCTTGACCTGAAACTCGGGTTGTTACAAACCTCAAGCTTTTCAAGACACCAAGCCTTGATTATTCGAGTTTACCAGAATTTGATTTATTTTATGAGTACGAAGATTAATCCGAGGGAGAAGTTACTGAGACAATGATGGAACCAACTATGGAGGAATATATGACTAGGACCCGAGAAGGCTATGGCTCGGGAATTGCTAGGCTTAAAATCAAAGAAAAAGAACACTTTTAGCTGAAAGGTCAATTTCTCAAGGAACTGCGTGATAACACTTTCAGTGGATCGAATAATGAAGATGCCAAAGAACATATTAAGAAAGTCCTTGAGATTGTTGATTTGTTACATATCCCTAACATAACTCAAGATCAAGTGATGCTTAGAGCTTTCCTTATGTCACTTACTGGAGCCGCAAGTCGTTGGCTAAGGAATGAACCATCTGGTTCAATTATAACTTTGGAAACTCTTAAAGATAAATTTTTGAGTAAGTATTGCCCACCTGCTCAAACTGCTAAAAAGATGGAGGAAATCAATAATTTCCAACAAGATCCCGATGAAACTCTTTATAAAGCGTGGAAACGATACAAGGAGCTTTTATTGAGATGTTGATATCATCAAATAACATCATACTTTACTATCACTTATCCCATGTATTTTACCTACTTTTATATAATTATTGCAAGATATTGGTACTTAATTGCTTAAAGATTATTATTGCAGTAATTATGGAGTCACTTGTGAAGAAGAAGCAAAAAGGCGCAATTCTAAAGCTTAAACGAAGACATTTGAAGAAAGTTACTTTCTACACCTATACGCTATATCCGAGAAAGAAGATACGGCGTATCAACGCCAACTCAGCACAAGAAACGCGTATTGATCAATTCCCGATCTGGCGTATCCACTACTCAATACGCCGTATGTACAGCTGTTCATCAGTCAAAGATACGTATTTATTATGATTGATGGTAATTAATCTTTATTGATTTGATCTTATAGCGGATTCTAGGGAAATTAACCCTATACGCCGTATTCACCTCCTTGGATATGGCGTATCGAGGGCATTTTCAGACACTATAAATACGAGGCTTAAAAACGAGTTTTAGTGTGCAATATCATATTCTCTATATAGTATACATCTGAAGTCGAATTTCTCAAGCCAAGAAGAGCAGCCAAGGTCGAGAACCAATCCTAATTCCATAGAAGACATCGTGTAATTCTTACTTTCTTAATCATTCGGTTCTTAATTGTTTGATCACGTTTGTAATAATGACAATGATTGTGGGCTAATACCCTCAGGTATTAGCCATATTAATGAAGATTATAATGGTTGGTTTGTTTTAATCCGGATTTTCTTAATTTATCGTTATTGTTTAATTATGTTTATCGCCTTATACTTGTTTATGTGCTTGTACATGCGACCTATCATTTAACTAGGTTTAGGGAGACCTAACCAGTAACCTAGATGCCATGATAGCTCTCCATGTTGTGTTTTGTATGCCCAGACCCATAGGATCACAAATGACACCTTGTCCTTATCCTTTGATTATGAGCTTAGTTGGACCGGCAGGTAACCCGATAATTGTTCAGCCAGTATTGTTTATTAATTGATTGGTATTGATTTTGGTGGTGAACTACAGGTGTATAATTCAACATCAAGCAATAAGTGGATAAAGTCCCGATGGGCTAGGGTCTTGACAGGATTACCACTGCTTTAATTCTCTATGGTCGATTATAATTAAACTAAAAGATGCTTTATGCTGATGCGTTAATCGAGACAGGATTATTCGTGTCTAGGTCTTAGGAAGAAGTACCGCCTAAATCTTAAGAATGATATGCCGCCTCGAGATAAGCAGCCATTGCACTAATTAATCAAACCAGCATTTAATCGGATTTAACATGGTTAATATAGTTTTCTATTATTTGGCTCGTACCGCTCTTTTATCTTGTGTTTATTTGCTTTAGTATGTATTGTGCTTAGAATTGATAATTGTCACCATAAACATGTGCCAGTCTCTTAGGCTGAAAGCCCCCCATCTCATTAGACAACGTATATAGCATAGGTTTAACCAGTAATTAGACTAATCTAGAATAGATAAATACTGATAGAATAATTGGTTAACTCTCACTCTTGGTGTTCGACACCCTACTTACCGCGAAGCTACATCTTGACCGGGTACTCTGCCCGTTAAAGTGTTGTCTGTAGGTTAGTCGGCTAAATATAAATGTAAAACCTTGATAATCATAAATAACACCAATACAACGACACATCAAGGTTTTTGGCGTCGTTGCCGGGGAGTGATTAGTTTAATCTTTATTCTTTTTATTATTTCTAACCTTTAACTTGTTTAGTGTAAAATTATTAATTTTAATTTCTAACTGCTATTTGTTTAGTTTAATTGTGTGCTTTAATTTATTGCATTTAATTGTTTTATATATTATTCTATTCTGACTGATCATCTGATATGGCGTATCCACTAGTTGGATACGACATATCTAACCTTCTGTTCAAGACAGTGTATGGAGTTTTACTGTCTAAACGGCGTATCTGTTTCTCGACAATACGGTGTATTCATTAAACTCTATACGGCGTACTGCTATTCAACAGACCTATACGGTGCATTCAATATAATTGGATACGGCGAATCTGTCATATGATATAACAACAATTTAAAAAGCACAACATTTAAACTTCATTATCCTACTAACATTTTCCTCCATTTTTGAGAAAGGGGTGATTGCTGGCTACAACTCTGGATAATGGAAAGTTTCAACAACACGATTCATCAAGATGATGAGCATACTAATTCACCAAAAATCATGAATTCCAAACTAGAAATTGGTGATGAGTTCTTGAAAATATTACATGCTAACTCCTTCAATGGCACGGATAGAGGGGGTGTCACTGATCACATCGCAAAGGTGCTCGAAATGACCAAATGGATCAAAATACCTAATATGGAGATTAACAAACTACGATTATACATCTTCTCAAAATCGCTCAAAGGTGATGCCCAGACATGGTGGAATAATGAAATTGATGAAACAACTATAACATGGAGCGAACTAAGCAATAAATTCTTCCATAAAATTTACCCATTGTCCCATACTTGCAATAGCAAAATTCCTGATGACCTGAATAACGAAGATGATTACTTTGAATTCATATATTAGTTGGCATTGAAATTCAATAACTATTGGGAGATTGATAGAAATACCAAAAATAGGCTATGGGAATTTTACGTAAACGAACGAACGAACTAACGGGAGGATTGGTGATCTCGACGAATACAATGAATCTAACAAAAAGACATGTTCGGATGCATTTTATAAACCTTACTTAGACGCACAAGAAGCAAATGACATCTATGAAGTTATTAGTAGGGAGTATTCTCCGATGCCAATCCCCGCTTGCCGCAGCATCGACAATCCAAACGAACTGTGCAGAACTGAAGAATTCACAGTCATACGACATTCGATAGGCAATGATTAAGAATTTATTACCATTGGCCCAAGCGAAGTCCGTACTATCAAAAGAACCCCTGGCAACATGTCTTGCATCTACCACAAACTTTTCAACAAAAAAAATCACGGGTGGACCGCACATCGCACCAGATGAATGAGCCAAGAAAGAAAAAGGCTGAACTTAAAGACCGGCTGAAACAAAAGTGCTCCCCGGGAGACAACCCAGTTATGTTTTTAATTGTTTGTCGCATTTAAATTGTTTGAATTTTAAATTAAATTGAGTCTGTCTGCCCAAACATACATACGGCGTATCGAACCCGTCTGGATACGACATATGCATGTCTGGATAATTATCAGTTTTTAATTTCCAGTATTTAATTTCCAGTATTTATTTGTTTTCACAGGTTTACATACGGCGTATCCTAGGGTTTGGGATACGGCGTATTGTAACCTGTACAATTGTATGTTTAATTGTTTGCTTGTATTGTAGGTTAGCGAAGGTACGATTTGCACGAACGTCTTCTAACTTTTATGGAGGACCTTGCTATAAACGAAATCTACTCTAATGTATTGTCTGAAAATACCTCATGTTGACCTATCTTGGGAATTCTAAAAGCCCCCATCAACACTCTTTTTGCTCAAATACTCAAAATGGAAAACCATTCAGAGCAAACTATCAGGGAAGTTTCCTCGTTCTAATTCTTTTCCCATAATTATTTAACTATTTGTTTATACAATAAAGACGTTGTATAATTTAAGTGGGGGGATGGAGAACTAGAACGTACTTGTCCTCATTTTCATAAATAAAATGCTAATATACCTAAAAATGGATCAAATTTCAAAAAAATTTAGCATGAATTTTTTGTGAAAATCACTAGTTATATTACCTAGCGCACTATAAATGTTCTTGCCAATGCTCGCCAGCAAAAACATGAACAGTTTAATCAAATGAGCGTAATTATGCCGCATAACTGCATTCTTAAATGGCGAGCTTAAAGAAGTAGTCTATGTTAGCCAACCTGAAGGCTTCGTTGACCCTGATCGTCCACATCATGTCTACCGTCTAAAGAAAGCTCTTTACAGGTTAAAGCAGGCACCCTGAGCGTGGTATGACACTTTGTCGAAGTTCCTTTTGGCACAAGGATTCTCCAAGGGTGTATCGAATCCAAACCTTTGTTCATTCGGAAAAACAAGCAAACATCCACTCGGCATGTATAAAATATATCTTGATGATGATAATAATATGCCACACATGATCCAAAGACTGTGACCGTTTTTTTCTAATGAAAATAGCTCTAAATTTCAAATGTCGATGATAGTCAAATAACCATTTTCCTTAGGCTTACAAATTTTGTCTCAGAATCCTAAGAGGAATTTTCATAAACCAATCAAAATATGCTAATGAGATTTTAAAGAAATTTGATCTTCATAAAAGTGACCCTGTTGACACTCCCATGGTGGAGCGAACAAAACTGGATGAGGACCTCTCAGGGATCCTTGTTGACCAGACTCAATATCGCAGTATGATTAGATCCCTGATGTATCTCACAGCCAGTTTGACCTACCTTGTCTTTGTGTGCATAGTGTGATAGATATTCCCATCTAGAGTCCACCACTAAAAAGCTACCTTGAATCCTTATACGGGTCCTTTTCCGTATCTCAAGAACCATAAATATGCAAAAACTTTGTCTGTTTATTCCGTGACTTATTTTGAAAAACCGTTTTAAAAGATTATTTTATGGCACTTTCTCCCCCTCAAATAACGACCCGTTTTTATTTAAAGAGCTGTAGTCATTATTTGAGTGGTCGATTTGTCTTTGAAAATCCTTTTATGATTACTGAAAACACTGATTCATTATGAAGACAACTTTTTACTAATAAAAATAAAGTTTCTCTTATTTTGACAAATAATTGCACTGACACGTACACTTATTGTAAACAGTCCAGGGTTATGTACAAAGTATTCATAACCCATGATGCATGGATATGAAGTAATCCATGTCCGGGAAAAATTAATTACCCGTTGTCAGGAACAGCTGTCTTTTTGACGACATGCTTTCCTCAGATTGAAAAGCGGGTTGCAGTCTGAAATAACTTCAAGCCATTTTTGACATGTTTTGAAAAACATTTGAAACTTCTGTTCAAACTTTATTTACAGCACCGTGTCATTATTGAATGACATTTCTAACGCTGTAAATATTATCGATGCCAGAAGACATGTCACGAAAAACATATTTTTGGTATTTTCTGATTTTATATTTTTGTAATTTGCTTTATGAACAGTTTTATAAAAATGAAAATATTTTTGTGTTTTTCTGGTTTTATATATTTACATAGGATACATGAAGAGATACCACCATAACTCTTCAGTTTCGTTCGCCAGCTTTTTCATCGTTTTCGGAGACATGCTTTGCATTCCAACCTTTTTCATGAGAAATTCAAGTTTTTTTTGTCCTAAGGTTTGGAGAAGATATCTGCCAGCTAAAATTATGTACCGACGAATTAAAGCTCAACCACTCCATTTTCCTTTTGCTCCTTGATTTGCCTTGTTTTTCAGAACACCTCCCAGTTTATCTAATTTCACGTTATAAATCCACTTCAAGGTAAAAATCATCACTTGATTTGGACGAGGTACTAGCTTCCAAATCTCTAAATGTTCAAACTCATGGAGCTCTTCATGGCATCAATCCAACAGGATTTGGTTAATGCATCTTTATAACTTTTCTACTCCAAACACTTTGGTTAATGCATCTCATCACTTGATCTGGACGAGGTACTAGCTTCCAAATCTCTAATTGTTCAAACTCATGGAGCTCTTCATGGCATCAATCCAACAGGATTTGGTTAATGCATCTTTATAACTTTTCTACTCCAAACACTTTGGTTAATGCATCTGTATAACTTTTGTGTTCACTTGAAGAGAGGAGAGCATCATAGTAGCAGAACAGGGCTTTGGTTTGTAGTAGGAGTCTCGTGGATACCGGTCTGGAAGGATCACCAATAATCTTGTCAAGCGGATGATCCTTGGTCTATTTGGAAGAATGTGATTTAAATATTAAATCTGATAAAAATGTGATCTATTAAGACTCAAGCAGGTACTCCTCCCTCCATGTGCCAAACAATTTCGAATATCGACGCACATGTTGAGGGGGAGCAGTTTCATGAATCAAAACAATCGAGGTACTAATGCTTTGATGTTTACATCGCCCGTACCTTGATTGATTTTCAAATGGTTTTATGGCGAAGAGAACAGTACCAAAAGACCGACCCTGTATTTACTTTATCGGAGTTATAAGGATGGTATGGTTAGGTACTAGTTCCCACGATCCCGCCAGAGCCAGAGGGATCTACCCAAGGACAATCCACTAGTTAGTGTAGAAGTCCTTAGGTATGATGCAAAAAAGGAGTAAAGTGAGAAAAAGGGAAGAGTGCCGACTGAGATGGATCTAGTACTGGAATAAACCCAACAAGGTACTAGTAATGAAGTCTCGGTAAGCACTGAAGGGGTTGAAGAATGAAAAAGAAATGTTAAGATAAAGGGTGAAAAGAAAGCAGCCCTCCTAAACATTAGGCAGAAACCGGGTCAATACATATGCTGTTAGAATCACATGGTTGATTGCTGACATTGAAGACAAGTATCATGGACACAGTAATACGCTGTACAACCCTCCCTAGCCACTCAGAATCTCTCAAAAGATTTCTGTTTCAACTCTCACAGAGACTTAACACGTAATCTACTGACTTTCTCACTCTGAGTTAGTTGGTATTGAAAAGGTGGTAGTCCTCTCCAGCCTCTGCTCACTAAAATCAAAATGCACTATTGAGTCTAGAGCCAAGAGATCATCACTTAATCTCGTTAGGACACTATTTAAATGTACTTGTTCTTCACACACTATGAAAACAAGGAATATATATTCAAAGTCCTACGCATAATCCTTGTGATTTTGCCAGAACATCCGAGTGATACTTATGTATTCACAATGAAGATGGAAATCCTGCTTGAGCGAACATCAATCAAGCTCATGGTAAGTGACGTGTGAGATCCTTAATGGGTTAAACTTGTGACACTGGATATCGAATCGGTCCAGATTCTTGAATTGGCGATTGATGAATTTTGATAAAAGCTAAACACTCTCGATGTGTCACAAAACAATTTCTCAAGTGACACGTCGATTGATTTTCAAATCAATTTTCCTCTTCAATCGGTAAGATAGTAACTAACCGATTCACTCTTATCATGTTGTCTGCTTTGAGACGTTCCGATTAAGAGAACAAACAAGTAAGGCGATTATGATGTTTATACATTGGAAGATCCGACACTTATGCTGGAAATCCTGTCAAGGAGATTCTTCTTAAGATTGAATCTACCTGATCACAGGTCGGTCCTCACGGATTCAAAGGTTACTCCAACCAAACACGGGCGAATGACAAAGCCATATTTGCCTCACAACTTTATTGCTAACTGTTTTATTACAGGTTCATATAAAGATGGAGATGGTGTCAACCTGTTCTAGCAGAGTCAAGTTCATAGCCGCATGCTCATACTCAAGACTCAATGACCTTACAACATCAAGAAAGAATGACCTAAAGCTTCCGCAACTCTGATATCAACTTCTTTGTCAGTATGTTGAAGTGATGAAATTATGAATTGATGAAGTAAAACGAACATAAAGTCAATCTTTCAAGATTGCAACAAGTATGAGCATGTCGGCCCAAAAGTCACAAGCACACAAGATGTCAAAAGTTCACAAGATGATGATTAGAGATTAAGTTTTGCTGATGATCTCAAGAAAGCTCAGGTTCACATGTAAAGACAAGCCTAAAGGAACAAGCACAAGCTTCAAGTCAAAAGCTCACTACTCATTATGTACAAAGTAATCACTGAATGAAGAATCAAAGACTGCTAGCCGGAAGTCAAAAGTTCAAGACTTAGGATGCTAGGATTCACTTTGTATTTTCCGGGGTGACATCCCTTAGGGGGAGATTGTTAGGATCATGAAAAAGACTCGGTCACCCCGTGTATTGTCTAGAATAGCATAGCTCGTAGTTTAATTGTAAGCGTATGACTCATGGTATTGGGCCGGTTCTTTTACCCACTTGTAAGCCCATACCATAGCCCATTAGGGCATCTAAACACTTGTATAAAAGCCTCTTTCTAGCCATGGGAAGAGGTTGGTTGATCATTTTATCACAAACACACATAAGGTGTTTTTCTCTCACTAGAACTCATTCACTTTCTCTATCTATAATCGGCCAACCCATTATCCTATGCTTGTGTTATGATATCCAATATCCTACACAAGTCACGGAAAATGACCTCAAAATGAGACATTTTGAAATACATTTAGAAAAATGTTTCACATTCGATACATTTAAACATCAGAGTTTGCAAATAGATCCCAACAGTTTCAAAATAAAATATGTGTTTAGATAAAAATTTCATCGAACGAAATAATAGAAATTCTTTACAACACATTGTTTTCAAAAGAAATTTTATCAATGTATAAAATGAAGAGTCTCCGAAATACATATCTGTGCGGCTTCCCTCCGAGCAAAATACCTGAAAACCTGAGATAAAACATGCTAAAAGTCAATAAATTGTTGAGTGAATTCATAGGTTTTAATCATAAAACAATGATTAAGTAAATCGAGTAATGTTATTGCAATCAAACAGTTTAGTGGACCACAAGAATTAAGTAATGTAGACAAGAGAATAAATTCACCAAGTCCAAAAAGTTATATGTATTATTGCTTTAAGCTCATGACACCGAACTTTAACATGTGTTGTGAGAGAGAATTGATGTTGCAGACACCCAAGTATTTTTCTCCCCGAGAGTTGGTGTGGCCAGACACCCAAGTATTTTTTTTTCCCGAGAATTGGTGTTGCAGACACCGAACATTAACATATGTTGTGAGAGGGAGTTGGTGTTACCAGACATCTATGTATTTTTCTCTTAGAGTTGGTGCGGCCAAACACCCAAGTATTTTTCTCCAAGAGTTAATGTAGCCAAACACCCAAGTATTATTTTAATTGTAAGACGTGGAACAAGTTATTGAATACCCGGACGGGGATTGTCAGTCCTGATAGATCTATCCACAACACTTAC
>BQNB010008427.1:0-90008 GCA_026074375.1 Tanacetum coccineum
CCCTCGTTAAAAGATCTTTGTCCTCAAAGCTTAAGACGCAACTTTAGATGCAGGTGCAGGGTCAGCAAAAATATGAGGATACTTTTTCTTCATTTGGTCCTCGCGCTCCCAAGTAAACTCAGGACCTCGTCTTGAGTTCCAACAGACTTTCACAATCGAGATGCGGCTTTGCTTTAGTCATTAACTTCTCGATCCATGATTTCGACCGGTTCTTGAATGAAATTAAGCTTGTCATCAATCTGGATTTCATCTAACGGAATAGCTAGGGGTTCGTCGGAGAAACACTTCTTCAAATTGGAAACGTGAAAAGTACTATGAATCCGACTTAATTGCTCTGGGAGTTCAAGTAGATATGCAACCGTTCCCACTTTAGCAAGGATTTTGAAAGGTCTAATATAACGAGGATTTAGCTTCCCCCGTTTGCCGAAATGTATCACCCCTTTCCACGGCGATACTTTCAACATAACCTTATCTCCAGCTTGAAATTCTAGTGGCTTATGTCTCTTATCGACGTAGATATATTGTCTATCATGTTCCACTTGAATACGCTTCTTGATTTGGATGATCTTTTTCGTGGTTTCATGAATAATCTTAGGGCCAGTAAGCTGAGCATCTCCAACCTCAGCCCAACATTGCTTCAAACGGTGCAGCTTTGATACTCGTATGGTAACTGTTATTGTAGGAAAACTCCACTAAAGGTAGATGTCTATCCCAACCTTTCCCAAAATCAATCACATAAGCACGCAGCATGTCCTCCAAGGTTTGGATGGTTCTCTCACTCTGGCCATCCGTTTGTGGATGATAAGCCGTACTCATATCTAATTGAGTACCTAGAGCTTTGTTTAGCGATTGCCAGAAATGAGATGTAAATTTACTATCTCGGTCATAAATAATCAAAACTGACACTCCATGTCTTGAGACTACTTCCTTAAAGTATTGTCTCGTCAACTTTTCCATTGATTCGGTTTCCTTCATTGGTAAGAAATGAGTAGACTTGGTGAGTCGGTCAACAATTACCCAAATTGCATCTTGACCAGACGACGTCTTTGGCAACTTAGTAACGAAATCCATTGTAATGTTTTCCCACTTCCATACCGGTATAATAGGTTGAACCAACAAACCATATGGTTTTTGGCATTCGGCCTTAATTTTTGTACAAGTCAGACACTTACTGACGTAGGTGGCAATCTCAGCTTTCATATTCGGCCACCAATACAGTTTCTTCAAGTCTTGGTACATCTTGTCCGATACAGGATGGATCGAATACTTTGACTTATGCGACTCGTGCATAATCAAGGTTCTTAAGTCGCCAAAACAGGGTATCCAACTTCTATTCCTCAAATATAACGTTCCATCAGCACGGGGCTCTAGATTCTTAATCATACCTCCCAAATCTTCGGTTCCATAATTCTCTTCCTTTCTCGCCTCAACTTGAGCATTTAAAATTCGCACGGAAAGGTTCAAACCAGTCTTCAAAACCAAGGCTCGAACTCGTTGTGGCTTAATCCGTTCCTTTTAGCTCAAGGCATCCGCCACCACGTTCGCCTTTCCCGGATGATAATGAATTTCATAGTCGTAGCCACTCAGCAATTCCAACCATCTACGTTGTCTCATGTTCAACTCTTTCTGATCAAGAATATGTTGTAAGCTCTTATGATCAGTGAACACAACGCACTTCGTGCCGTACAAATAATGTCTCCACATTTTGAGAGCAAAAACCACCGCTCCAAGTTCTAAGTCATGTGTAGTGTAATTCTTCTTGAGAATCTTGAGTTGGCGTGATGCGTAGGCTATGACTTTCTCCCTTTGCATCAGAACTGCGCCCAACCCTTTACTAGAAGCATCACAGTAAACCATAAAGTATTCACTACCTTCGGGTAAAGCCAAGATCGGTGCACTACATAATTTCTTCTTCAACAGTTGAAATGCAGCTTCTGCCTTTTCAGTCCAATCGAACTTCACGCTCTTCTAAGTCAATTTCGTCATAGGTTTGGCAATCTTCGAGAAACCTTTGATAAATTATCGGTAATAGCCGGCAAGACCTAGAAATTGATGAATTTCTGTCGGAGTCTTGGGCGATGCCCAATCCTTGATTGACTCAATCTTAGTTGGGTCCACGTGAATGCCTTTACTATCAATCACGTGACAGCGAAATTGTACATTTGAAATCCAAAATTCACACTTCAAAAACTTAGCATACAATTCTTCCTTCTTAAGCAACTCTAAAATTAACTTAAGATGTTCTGCATGCTCTCCCTCGCTCTTGGAGTAGATCAAGATATCATTAATTAAAACGATCACGAATTTATCTAAGTAAGGTTTGCACACCCGATTCATCAAGTCCATGAATACTGTCGGTGCGTTAGTCAGTCCAAAAGGCATTACTTGGAACTCGTAGTAGCCATAGCGAGTCCTAAACGCCGTATTTGGAATGTCCTCGTCACGAACCCTGAGTTGGTTATAACCAGACCTCAAGTCGATCTTCGAGTAAACACTTGATCCTTGCAACTGATCAAATAAGTCATCGATTCTCAGAAGTGGATACTGATTCTTCACAGTCAGCTTGTTTAGTTCACGGTAATCGATACACATACGAAAAGATCCATCTTTCTTTTTGACAAACAAGACCGGGGCTCCCTAGGGTGAGGAACTCGGTCTTATAAATCCTTTGTCAGAAAGTTCTTGTAGTTGAGTAGACAATTCTTGCAGTTCAGACGGTGCTAATCTATACGGGGCTCGTGCCACAGGAGCAGAAACTGGGACCAAGTTGATTTGGAATTCAACTTATCGTGTTGGTGGTAATCCAGGAAAATCTTCTGGAAAGACCTCCAGAAAGTCCCGTACAGTCGGCACATCCTCAAGTCGCTTCTCCTCTGACTTGTCTTCGTTTTCCTTCTTCATAACTTGTGCTAGAAAATTGGGCAACCTTTCTTATATTTCTGAGTCTTAGTGCACGATATAATGCTCAACTTTGACTTCTTTCCTTTACCATTTCTATCACCTTGAACTTGTAACACCCCCAAAATCAGGTAGCAGCGGAATGGTAACAATGGGGTGCTACGTCAAAGTACAACAATCAAGATATAGGAAACGACCTTAAATGGACGTTTTAAGATAAGATTTCATTCGATGCCATAGCAAAATATCAGAGTTCATACATTAGGTCCCATATGTTTTAAAAGTCATAAACATTTCAAGTACATATTTAATTTAACAAAAGCTTCATAATACCAAAAGATGACTTAAGTTTTTAAAAATAATAAAAGTTGCATAGACTTTAGATAAAACACAGAATCCGTCTTCATTGATATCCGCCACGGCTCCCCTCCAATCTTCATGCCCTAGGACCTGAAATTTACATGCTAAAAGTCAACACAAAGGTTGAGTGAAATCATAGGTTTATCGGTAAAAAGGGTGGACCACAAGATCGAAGTAATAGTAGACTCTGAAACACATTCAGTAGTCCAAAACGTTTATTATTGCACTAAGCTCATGACACCACTAGATTTGTGCCCTAATCAGAATATAGGATGCTTGCCAACAACCTAACACCTCTCAATGTTAAATGCACCTTGATCAAACTAGTGACCCAAGGAAAGGTGGGGATTGTCAGTCCCGATAGATCTATCCACAACACTCGCGCTTACTACAATAGCAATTAACGGTTCATGATAAATAGGGACTTCACGGCAATAAGGTAACTTAGCAATAATATTCAGGCAGTAATCTGGATAGCATACACTTTGTAAACACTTTGAAAACACTTAGAAAAACACTTGTGTCCAATAGTAAAACAAGCAATGTAATTCACCCCGTAGATTTTGTAAAACAATCACGTAGTAAAAAGGGGGCTATGAACTCACCTCGAGTGAATGGTAATCAACAAGTATTCACAATAAAAAAATGCGTCACGAAGGAATCCGAAGGCAACCTAATCCAATATAGGTCGTATAAGTACTAAACACTTTGATTATTTATAGGTCGTATAGCTCATCATACTATCGTTCGGGCTATCATAATTAAGAGGTCATGTAGTGACGTATGAGGAGCTAGGACACTTTAAATCGTAAATCCAACAACTCGTCGATACGCCACCCCGAAGAGGCCTCATTATGAAACTCCCTAGTAATATAGTACTTTGATTAACTAATACCACATATAATTCTATATAGCTACATCACCATCTAATCGTTTTAGTGAAATCATATTTATAAAGTAAAAACGTTTATAAGTATACTTTAGTAAAACTGGCGTAACTTTCGCGTTTTAAGCCCGATTTTGACGTTTCTTATGCCCACGCTTTCGTATTAGGACGAGTTATCATAATTTGACATTTTCATATTTTTGACCCTCTGATGAACAGTACTTTTTACTGTTCACACCAGTTATAAAGTTATTTTTATAGTTTTAATTATCGTAAAACCCGTAAACGTCATATTTTATTCGTTATAGCTCCGTTTTTAGTGATTCTTTCGAGTACGTTCTCGTAATTGAAAGTTCTACTTATTTATGAGGTTTACAAAAATAATTATTTCTGTCATGAACAGTAACTTTTATAAAAATAGTTTTATAAAAGTATTAATTGTCGTAAACTCGCGAAATTCATAACTCGTTCGTTATTAATTGAAAAATTACGATTCTTATCATTTTGGAATCCTAAAAATATGTATAATTTGTTAAAAATACTAAACTAGCTGTTTGATATAGTTTTTATGAAAGTTATTTTATAAACCCTTTTTAATTAACGTATAACTTGTTTTTATCGTAACTTTTTCGTTATTTATCCGTTCGACAAGTTTCTTACCTTTTCGGAATCGTCATGAGTCGTACTATTTTATAAAAATATAAAATGGACAGGTTGTAGTTCGAGTTTAAACAGAAAGATTGGATGTTTATATTGAATCCATATGTATACTTAGTTTTTATATTTTTCAACCTTGTCATTTATCACAAGTCTTTCCCTATTCTTAATATACTATATCATACATATTATATGATCCATAGTTCTTATATTGTCCATTTGTTCAAGTCATTAAGTCCATAACGACTTTTATAAACCATAACATTTTAAGTGATCTTTTAAAACCCTAATTTTGCATTAATACTTTTTAAGCTTAACCAAGATTGTAAAGTACTTATGTATCCATTTATAACTTCATATTACCATCCATACAACATGTGTATAAGTTCATAAAACTATATTTACAAGAAAAGTCCAAGTTTACAAGTTAAACATGTCCTAATGGTGATTTCACTACATAAACATCACATATGCTTATAATCATATAAATGAAAAGTTAAGGGCTTAAGATAACCTTAATGAGGTGATGTAGGATGATGACAAATAAGTGCTAAACCCTTGTTTAGCCTTTAAACCCAAGCTTGCACAATATGAAACCCTAAAATTTCAAGAAAACCCTAATCTTCCCATATCTTGCTAAACCTTTCTTAATCACCCAACCAAGCTTCCAAACCTTTTTGTATAACCTTAGATATGTTCCTAGATACTTGTATAAGTGGTAAATAAAATTGTATGGATTGATTATAGAAATGGGGTGTTTGCCGTGGCCAAAGAGGGGGGGGGAGAGAAAGTTTTGATTTTTGGTAAGTGTTAAGTGTATGACTTGCTATTACTTAGTGATGTATGATATATATGCATAAAGGTAGTCAACAAAGACCAAGGACTAGTCTAGGAGTGGGGGGGGGGTCAAGAACAAAGGGGAGTAAAATGAGGAGTCTTGGTCAAGACTACATGATCTAGTCCATGGTTTTATGAGTTGTGTTTCTTGGTCCCCTAAGATGAGGGTTATCCCATAAAATTAAGGAATAAGATGGCTAGTTATTATATTGATAATAAAATATAGTGAAAGTATTATTTGAGGTGAAAAATATGTAAGTTAAATGTAAGTGTAGTTTTATTTAAATGTGTATACTTGAGAATGTATGATCTAGATATTTCTTTCTAAAGGTCATTTAGCCATTGTTAAAATTTGTGTAAAGTTTTTAAATTTGGCATTGAGAATAAAAAATAGGTATTAGTTGAAGCGTAGATTAATTTTGTGATTCCGGGTATGGCCTTAATGTATTTATTGCGAAACGTAACGTTTTTACGCAAACCAATAAAATAAAAATAAAAAAGTTGATTATTACACAATTTTGTAAAAATAATGAAATTGATTACTTGAGTAAACTTTAATTTGCTGGGTGTCGTTTACGCTAATTGTAGATTTATAGCCTTTAGCGATTTTAACTTAACTATTAAAATTATAAGTAAACGCGTACGAGAAAGAAAAAAAATAAATAATTAGTAAAATAGATTACGTCGTAAAAGACCTGAAAATACGGAATGTTACATAACCGACATAATGGAATAAATAGTGGAATGTAATGATTCATTACCATTATTAATCATGTTTGGTTTGTATGATAAGATGTAATGGAATCATGATAAAAATATTAAAATGCCCCCCATTAATGATAGGAAGTTAATTTAATATGTTAGTTAATAGTGGAGTTTTATGTAATTTGATTCCATTACAAGATGAAATGAAAAAAAAGTAGGGGGCCCTAAGAAATAGTTTTGGTGTAATGGGTCATTCCTTGTAATGAATCATTACATTTCATAAATGTAAACAAACAACATTTTTTCATTCAATCATAATAATCTTTTCCATTCTCTCTTTGATTACAACATACCAAACACTACGCTAATGTGTTGGATAGACACATAAAGAAACACGTATATAAAACTCATTCAAACTTAAGAAGGATTATTTTACTAATTGAATCATTGTTCATTATTAAAGAAGTAATCTGATAGTTAATGTAGCAATTGTGTGTATAAGATTTGTGGTAAATGTAATATATTTTTAATTACTATTCACTAAGTAGCAATTTTTTCATAATTGATACTCTTTTCGTCTCATTTTTATTGTTCACGTTTTTTTTTAGGATGTTTCAATTTAATTGTCCACTACTAAAAATAGATAGAGAAGTTTGATCAAGTTTACTATATTACCCTTGATTGAAATTATTATTACAAACTTGAAAGAAGACTTTAAGTAATTAACTAAGGGTAAAACTGTCATTCTATTAAAAAGTAAGAAAGAGAAAGCAGTAATAAATGCACTTTTCTTAAACTGTATGTTTTTTGTCGAGGGACAATAATTTTAAGACGGAGGGAGTAATAAATATAGATGCTCTTATCTTTTTTTATCAGCCATTGCTATTACTTAAGACCGCCTAAACGACCACTAATTCCGACCGCCACCGCCAAGATCACCAATCAAGATCGCCAACACGACCACTAATTCCGACCGCCACCACCAAGATCACCAATCAACAATCACCACCACTGTAAGCTGCTACCCGCCCTCGCTAATACCGTACGCCATTGGCTGCCACCACCACCACTCCCTAACACCACCACCTCCACCACTTTTAGTTGCGCCACCTCCACTCCGTAACACCATAACCGACGCTAGCACCACCACTTTTAGCCGCAATCAATTTCACCTGCCACCAGGGGCGGAGACAAGGAGGGGGCACAAGGGACATGTCCCTCTTAGTGAAAATATTTGTAGTGTAAAAATTTTAAAATATACGATTTTTTTTAATTCCCCCCCAAGAACCAATTTGTAGTTTAATTTATAAAAGTTATCAAAGTGTACCTCCTCGAGTAAAACTTTACTTTTAGCAACAAACTTTGAAATATATTCTGCTCTTGTTCTGTTTTTAAAGAAAAGTTTGTCTTATCCTTTTTTTTAACAAAAGTTTGGAGAAAAATATATGAAGAAATTGAAGTTAGATAGAATGACCAAGTTGTCTTTAAGATACAAATTTCGTTATGCAATGACACAATATTTCACGTCCGTTATGCATCATACTGAGTTAAAAAAAGAGTGTACATAGAGTGAACCCTATTATGTTTGAAACAAACTTTTTTACGGTATGTTACTTTAAGTATAAACTATCATCTTGTAGATAGTTAAAACATGGGCCTTACGGATCTAACATTCGGATCAAAATAAAAGAGAGCACCAGTTGTCCACTTAAAATCTGAAAATGGGCCTTACGGATTGGTTTTGTCATATGGTAATGGAATGACAAAATTTATTATGTCTTTCCTTATCAAATTTATGAAGTTAAGAAATAATGAATAGTGATTTTTTTTTTGGAACGGCAATTTTATATCAACACAACACTAGCAAGGAGCTAGAACTTACAAAGAAATAATAGAAGGATTCTTTAGCCACTCATTCCACCCGAATGAGGCTTTGCTTCTAGACTTATACCAATTAAAAGAACAAGAAACAATTACGTCAAATAACAACGACTTCTTGGGGGGTGTAACATCAAAAAGAATTTTATTCCGATGATTTCAAACAAACCACCACATAACACTCCAAACTCCTTCGAGCACCAACTTGATCTTAGACGACACACGCATAGAAGATAACCAAGATTTCCATGCAACGTATGAATCGAATTCAGCAACAGGAAGATTCCACCATGTCAAAACCTTATGACCAAGCTGCTTAACCAAAGTGCACCTAAAAAACAAATGATCCGTAGATTCAACTCCACAATCACAAATAGGGCAAGAAAGAGACGGAATACCAATTCCACGACGAGAGATATTCAAACGAGTAGGTAAAGCATCAATCATAACTTTCCAAGCAAGAACATTCACTTTAATCGGAACAAATTTAATCCACCTCGTCGCCTCAGCCACTCGCGCAAGCCTCTTCGCATCAATTTTCTTACGGAGGGATGAAACCGTAAACAAACCCGAATTCTCTAAGTTCCACACCCATCGGTCTTCCATAGGGACTAGCTTAACCGTCTTGATCACCTCATGAAGTACCTGAAACTGGGCCATCTCAGCCCCCCCCCCCCGACGCACCGACGGAAAGAGGACTCCAAGTTAATATCACAAAGCTTACTTTTAACAGTGACTTGTTTCGAGTTCTCCAAGGCAAAAAGTCGAGGACATATATCTTTAAGAACTCCTCCGCTAAACCAAGAATCGGACCAGAATTTAATCCGTTCACCATTACCCAATCGAAGCTTTAGAAATTCAAACATGTCCACTCCTCGATCAGCCAACAACCTAACTTCTTTTATAATATAACTCCAACACGAATTCACCACAAACTTCAATGGAGATGTTGGGTAGTAAACCTCCGACAAAATAATCGTAGCATTTTGAAACACTTCAAGTAATAGGTTTAACATTTCAATAATAACCCAATATTCCTCCGGAAATTTTTTAAAACTTCTACCATTCTTATTGACCAAAATGTCATGAAAATACGCCAACATGGTTTTCTATTTCAAACCACTTTCGAACATTTCAAAAGTGGAGTTCCATCGTGTATCAACGTCCCAATTTGGTGAATAACAAGGTTATCTGCATCCCTACAGATTCTAATATAGCGTTTTCGGATTTTATCACCAGATTTAAAAACATCTTTTAACATTTGTTTGAAAGACTCTTTCATTTGATTAATTATGGGGACCTTTAAACCAGCTTGCACAACCAAGTTAATGATGTGTACAACACAACGACTATGATAAAACCTACCCGCCATTGGTGGGTTGTATTTTAATATTAGTTTTTCCATGACGTTTGTGTTGTTGCTAGCATTATCCAAAGTAATTGACATAATTTTTTGTTGCAAACCATAAATGACAAAGACTTTTTCCAACATATACTTCAAGTTTGTACCAGTGTGAGGAGATGGAAATTCTTCGAATGAAATGACCCGTTTTATCATTTGCCAAGTACTAGGTTCAATCCAATATGCGGTAACACACATGTAAGAACCAAGCAAATTATGAGGAGCGGATCATACATCCGTTGTTAGGTTGACCCTAGTATTTAAGTTAGCAAAACCATCAATTGTTGCTTGTTTAGCCGCTACCCATAATTTCATTGCATCACGTTTGAGAGTAGAACGACTTACATGAGTGTATCTTGGTTGCATAGTGTTCTGGAACACCCTCGTTGTCTGCTCGTGGTCAAAGTGGTTGAATGGTAACCCTCGTTGAATCACCAAACCCGCGAATTGTTCACGAAGATAATCCGGATTGTACATGAAAATTTGCCCATCTCGTCCCATCGACGTTTGCCCCGCTTCCGGATTCTGATTCTGCTGCGCCTTTAATACTTCACAATGCGGATGAGTTATATGATTCTTCAACGTCGTGTTGGAACCCTCCGATAAGAAATGAAAGCAATACTTGCATTGAGCTTTTTTCTGACCGTTGGTCATAATGCACATGTTGAAGTCTTTCCAAACTTCGGGGGTTCGATTGGTTGGTATGATTTCACGAATTGTCAGTGCACTTGTTGAACCAACACCGGTGGTAGTTGAGGCGGATTCACTTGCCATTGAGGTGGATAGGTTTTTTTTTTGCTTAAGAAGGATTGTATGTAATGTAAGTTGTGATTTAAGTTGTAATACAACACCCTTATTTATAGCACAAGAAAATCAGTTATCCTATCCAGTTATCCTCAAGAAAATCTACATAGGATAAGAAAATCAAAAAAAGTGTGATTTCCGGGTCCTCCAATGTGATAAGAAAATCGGGTTCGGTTCCAAACCGATTTTTGAAAACGGTTTTTCAAACCGGTTCAAAAAACCGGTCGTCTAACCGGTGGTTTTGGTGAAAAGCCAAACCGGTCGTCAGGGTTACCCTATTATGTTTGAAACAAACTTTTTTACGGTATGTTACTTTAAGTATAAACTATCATCTTGTAGATAGTTAAAACATGGGCCTTACGGATTGGTTTTGTCATATGGTAATGGAATGACAAAATTTATTATGTCTTTCCTTATCAAATTTATGAAGTTAAGAAATAATGAATAGTGATTAGTGATAACATACAAGTATCGATTAGTCTTATAAAATTTATCAGTCGATAATTTATTTCAGATGGTCATTCCAAATTCCGGATCGGCTCTCATGTAAAACCATTTATCAAAATATCATGTTACAACTTATCGAAACAATTTAAAAATATTTTAATAGTAGAATAATTCTAGTGAACTTCCTAAATTTAGTCATGTTTGCTAGTTTTTGCATAAAAACATACATTGCTTAAGACAATTGGCTTACTTTACACTGTTTGATGCATTTAACTAGAATATGAATCCCCTATATATACAATAACTGGCTTAACCTGTGTTACGTACGTTTAGGGTAGAGTGTGCGTGCGTGAGCAAAAATCTGATAGGAGGGGTGGGGGAAAAGTGAGGCGTACTGCGAGAGGAGATCCAAAATCATTGCGTACCAAGTTTTGGGCATTGGCGAGAATACCCTTATTTAGAGTTACCCATGGTTTTGTTCATGTTAAATAGGTCTGTTTCATTCCAATAACTGCGACTTATCTATAAAGTGAATTCACGCGATCGATCATATTTCTCTTATAAAACTTTAGCACATATATGATTTCTTAACTTTTTAAGGATTTTAACATTGTAATCATGTCTTTACTATGACAAAGCTAATAATCAGTACAACTGAAAACTTATTATAACAAGATTACAAGAATAAGAAAAGGATATCAGTCGAAATAATCACATCATATATATTGTCGTTGCTTACACGATGTTGCTTTCTTTACATTATTCAAGGATAGGGAAAGGAAGGATAGACGAAAGAAAATAATGAACGAATTAGATAAGTAATAAGAAGTACAAATTAGGTAATAGCTGTATAATATAAAAATTGATGTACTTTATCTGTTTAGGTTTTTGTATTTTTCTTTTTTCAGATGTAAGAAACAACAATATATAAACATCATCATTATAGTTTAATAAGGAAAAGGAACAAAGGAATGAAGAGATAAGACATAGGACAAGCTCATGTTGCTTACGAGTTGCTTAACAAACACGAATTTATACATACTATTACGCTTCGAAATGAAACAGATACGATTTAACAAACACAAATAAACCTATGTATATGTACATACATACTGAATCTCTAGATATACAACAAACTAGCCATTTCCTTCAGATTGAAAGTAAACACGAATCACTCAATAATCAAATGAAGAAATTAAAATCAATTGCGCGCTATTATCTTTTAATTTTTCTAAACCTAAAACACTAGTTTGCGTAAATAATCAATCACTACTCGTAGAACACTACGCCATTGTCATTATCATCATCCTCAATTTCCATGTCATGTACATTACCCGAAGGTACAAAGTCTTCCAAATCCATATTGTATAAGAAATCATACTTATCTTCACACTTATCATTTGAGCTTATAATTAATTGTTCTATAGATTCCTTCAAGATGGAATCTTGATGAGGTAGTTGAAGAAGAGTTTGATAGCCGTATTGTTGTGGTGGCATGGCAAAGCAATTTTGTTGGTTAGGGTGGTGGTGAATTGGTAGCGGCGGGCTTTGCTTCGAGAGGTTCGTGGTGAGTGGGTGGTGGTGGACACAAGGTGGTGCTTGGCAAAGGGTGGTGAGGGTAGAAGATGTATCAACATTTGGTGAAGTGACATTATTAATTATGTTGTGATGCATGTCTTGTGGGCAGTGTTCGTTGCTATTGTCTCCCTTTGCTTTGTAAAACACTCTACATAGCACCCAATCTTCCTGTTTAATGAATTTAACCAAAAAGAGAGAATGCCAGTTAAGTTCAGGCATAATTTAGGCTCTTTGGATAGCAAAAAAAAAAAACTTGACATTTTTCATCATTTTGTTGTTACCTTTTCAAAAATGTTTTGGAGATTAGAATACCCAATTTCGCAAATAAGAATATCAAAGAATTGTGAGTTAAGGATCATCAGTAAGTTCTTACCTTGGGAGGTATACTAGGATTTTCAAGTCGAAATTCATGCATGATCCAACCAGTTTTAATCCCATTTGGTGCTCGGTTCTTGTAAAACACTAACGTCTTTCTCATCCCCACGATGGCACCGGTTATTGGATCTACAACTGTTCTATCTTTTCCGGTTGCCTTCCAGTATCCAGAGGTGGTAGCCCTGTTAGTACGGTAGCCAGTTGAATACTTGCGATCACGGAAGCTAAAGAAATACCATTCACTTGAATTGAGTTTCGCAGTGTCTGCAAATAACATAAAAACAAAATATTATTTGATTGATTAGTAATCATATATGTAGATGCATATAAGGCATTAATAACTTTGCAAAAATGACATAAATGCTTAAAAAAGACGTAAAAGTTCAAACAAAAAGTAATTAAGATGGAGAATTAATGCAGGTGTTTGTTTGTTCTTCTGGATTCAAATGATAGGCTACAAAACATGATGCATATTATTGGTACAATGTCCATTTCAGAATATGTCCTTATTGAAAATAACATTGATGTGTATGTGACATTGAACTGTGCTTTTATATTCACCAACTCAAATACATGCATCACATGGATATAACACATGCTTAAGTTCAAATTTTTTGTATTGAGCGATGCTACTACTGTTTGAATATTGCGTCTTGATAAGCCTTGCTTATTAAGTCAGGATAATACAAGCGAAAAACACGACAGAATTGTCTTAATCCGAGTGCCGATAATTGTTGCTCTTCTTGTAAGGAACATATATATTAAGGTCTGAAGAAAGTAAGAGATGGCTCACTAATAAAGGGCTATCATATCTTATCCAAATTTTGCTTTATAATCCTTTATCCCCAAGGCACAAATTGGACTTTTAGCAGTAAGTTTAAGGATATGATTGATAAAAATGGAATAACAATCAATTCTTGATTGATTAGCTAGGCTGATGGATACATATTTATAAAGGTGCTTTCATTTGATGTTTGTCAAGAAACTTTGTGTTCTCTATTATAAAACTATGTTTGGTTATTAAACAATGATTTTAGCTATATGTCTACTAATTTGTACTAATTTTCAATTCTCGGTTAACAAAATTTATCATGTACGAGTAGTACTTTAGGCTACATATAATACTGGCTACATATACATGCGTTGTATCATGCCCTAATTTTGATTTCCATATAGACATAGGCACATACATGTATGGATAAAGAGATTAAACTTAATCAATTTTTTTAATCATTTCACATCTGTAATCAAAACTGACCCGAGACTATAATATATATGCATAGAAATGTTTTAGAATAAGATTGAGCTACATATTTTTTTTTGCTTATGTCAATGTACCAAGATTGTATCAACTTAAAATCAGGTTGAAATTATAGAAATATATATATATGCATAACCTACAACTTGATTAAACCTTCTGGGGTACGTGTTAGTAAAGCGTTAACACAAGCTGCTAGCTAGAAAGATCAGCATGACCTGTTTGGTTGTCTAATAGCTCAACACATCAAACATCATGCCTAACATGTTTGCTGTCGGCCTTAAACCAAACAAGCCAAGCATTTTTATCCAATACATGATCACCAAAAGAAACTAAGTACCTAAAAGCTAATAAAACTTACCAGGAAGCTGCCATGGCTCACAAGTATGAAGATCAATTTCGACTAAAGTGCCCTTAAGAACATCTTCATTAGCTATCTTCTTGTAAAGATAGTGGCAAACCAACTCTTCATCGCTTGGATAAAATCGAAACCCCGGAGGAAGTGTGGCTCCAATATCTCTCAAACCCATCGTATAATTTGAACTAAATATAAGAAGATTAATTATGTAGAGGGTCTCTATTGGTCACACATAATGCTCAAATATCAAATTTATATATAGGTAGCAATGCAAGAAGGGTGTAGCAAATGGAGAAATGGTAAGGTTATTTATTAGGTGTTCCTAATGTGGGAGTATACAGTGAGTTATAATAATAAAGATGAAGAAAGGTGGTGTTGTATATAAGGGGTTGGAGATTGAAAGGTACCATTGACACGAATAATTCCCTTATTATCAATTATTAATTTAACAGTTTATGATTATGCTTGTATAGTTAGTTATTGTTTCTGAGGGGAAACTTTCAAGAAAAACCAAAGTCACAAGAAATCAATGTCTGTCTCCTTATGGTGTGTGCTACTGTTTTCTTAACTTTTAAAATTTGGCATTGCTTAAAGCATGTTTGTTAAAATATTGATCCGATCTTAAAGTTTTATGAATTTACGATATTACGAAGCAAAAACGATCCCACTCTTACATGAGATTTTTGCGAGATAGGATTTTAGTAGGATTTTGATTTTCACTATAAGATCGTAAGATCTCATTTGGATCGATCCTATTTTTTTCGAACCACAAGTTTTAAAATTATATATTTATATATTAAGTTTTGTAGAATATAAAAAAAAAGCTAATTGTATTAAACACTTCATAATTATAATTTTGATTTATATTTTCATGATATGTGACATAAACGGATGTAGATTTGCATAATTTCACGTCTATTGAGAAAATGACACTATATATAGTAGGATTCTAAGATACTGATCCGATCTCACGATTAAGATCTTGCAAAAACAAAAACGATATTAGGTAAGATTCCGATTATAAAAACCTTGATTTAAAGTGTAGATAAGTGGAAATTTTGATTGTAATATCTATTTAAATATAGGACATTATAAGTTTAATTATTGTTTATCAAACGCATTTTTTGCTGAAAAGAGTTCGAGTGTATTAACTACATATTAAATGTACTTGTTTACCTTTTAAAAGGTGTCAAGTGATCGAGCACCCGTTAGAGCATTTCTAATAGGAGGTAGAACAAAAGTTTTTTTGCACTAAAAAAGTCTTTGAATAGCTTTTCCCCATTGGGATAAAAGCATTTTTTACCCAATGACTCGAAGATCTTCAAGTCATTTGAGCAATCACTTAATGCAAAATCATACATACACTATTTGAGATCTTCAAGATACAGTACATAACAAAAAGGTTTGGAAAAACTATTTTGCATTGGAGTGAAATTAGTGATAATAGGTAAAAGTTAATGAAATAGTGATTTGTAAATGTCATTAGTAGCTAAACTAGTTTTAATGTTCGTGCACGCACGAAGCTTAAACATTATGTGTTTTTTAAAATATATGTATAATTTTTATTTTTTTATATTTTATAAGTTATGGTATAGAGTATTATCGAAATCATATGAAGATAATAAATTTATTAAATCTTTTATATATTATATGAATTTGAGGATAATTTGTAATTTTTTTTCTTTTGATTTACCTGTTTTCTGACTCGATATTGCGAGCCGACTAAACCCAGCGAAACTATCTTTTTAGGTAGCCCGAAGTCGGCTCAAGTGAACCTCCGAGGCCACAAAGGGATTAATTTTTTCCTCGTTATATTCGAACCATTGACCTTCACTTTGAAAGACTGGTTTTTTTTTACTGTTGAGTATGCATTTGATATTGTAATGTTTTATGATTATAGTTGCATGAGTGTGTCAGCTATACTTAGGATTCATGGTCATACTTTGTTTTAAAACATGTAAAATTTTAGCTTCGCAATCGAATTTAAAAGCATTAAGTTGAGTTATCTAAAGCTCACAAGACCGTCAATATTTATAGAGTATAGAAAACTAAAAAACTCAAATAAGTATTATGTTTCGTGCATACAATATGTTTTCGTCAAACAAAGATTTACAATAATTTATGTGCTTCAATGCTTTTCTACTTGGTTGTACAACAAGAGTTTTAGGCCGGCAATGAAAAATACATATACAAATGTAAATAGAATTTTACCCATTTTTCCGTCACCAACACTTTTTTAAGATATAAAGTGGCCCCAGATTATTGTATATGATTTATAGGCATACACACATGTTAATGGAATAAAGACTTTTTGATAAATTCAAATGTTAGAATTTTAGTACGTATTAAACCAAACGAAAAAAATGCAATTCTTTCGAACCCATCAATGAATAGCTAGAAAACCCTTTTTCTTTATTTAGGATAATTTATATGCTTAAGTGCGTTTCTACTTGGTTGTACAACATGAGTTTCAGGTCGACAATGAAAAATCCATATACAAATGTAAAAATAGTTTTACCCATTTTGCCTGTCACAAACACATTTTTAAGATGTAAAAGTAGCCAAAGATTATTGTATATGATTTATAGGCATACACACATGACAATGAAATAAAGACTTTTTCAGAAATTCAATTGTTAGAATTTTAGTACGTATTAAACCAAAAAAAAAGATAATGCAATTCTTTAGAACCCATCAATGAATAGCTAGAAAACTCTTTTTCTTTATTTACGATAATCTATGTGCTTCGTTGTTTTTCTATTTAGTTGTACAACATGATTCCAGGCCGATAATGAAAAATCCACCAAAAAGTCTTCAGGTAGATTTGAGATGTGATTAGATAATGTTAAATCTTTGTTTGAAAGTAAGAAAATGTTTACGTTTGTTGTATTTTAAAATATAACGTTTATGCGTATAAAGTTTAAGGGGGTTATTTGTTTATTTTTTAAAGTTATAATAAAACTTGTAAATTTATAAATTTACGCTTAACTTCATGTAATTTATTTAAAATTAAACCACTAAAGTTTTATTAATCACCTTTTTAAATTTTTTTTTGTTTTCACAAATTTGACATATATATTTTTATATGTTTTTTTCTTTATCAGATTTCTCTACCAAAATTTTTCAATTTTGACCAAAGTGATTCAATTTTGACTTTTTATTGACCAATCAGGTCACACGATTTTACCTACATGGCAAAATCATGCAATCTGATTAGCAAATTCATTTTTCTATAAGATCAAATCTTATAGAAAACTTTAAAATGTGTAATTCTCTTATTATATAAAAGATTGCATCACGGATGCTTTTAGCAAAATTTTTAATTCATAATAAAGTCAACAAATGAGCTTAAAATATACACACAAATAAATTAAATACAGAAGTATCTAACATTCTAACACACTATACATCCTTTTTTACGCTATATACATCCTTTACATTTTTATTTTCAAAACACATTACTTATAATTTCTCAGCAGACAAACTATAAATCAAAAAATGTTTAACAACCCAAATGATGTGTTTTTAATTCTCTTCTTGATATGTATACCTCACAACAATTGTCTTCCTCAAACTCGTCTACCTCAGCGTAACAAAGCTCGATTTGTTCATCGCAACAACCATGTTTTCCTCCATATGGTACACAATTTAATATGCTTTCATTCACACCGGATCAAATGTATCAACAACAACTTGCATACCATCAACACCAACAACACCAACAACACCAACAACTCAACAATTAATTTCAAAATCTCCAATATCAAAGAAATATACCACCATGATTCCAGCAGTCCCAATAATCACAAACGCCATCACAATTCTATCAATCCCAACAATCACAACTGATGAGGTGTTATTTTATACAATTTTTTAGGGCCATTTAACCACCAAAATCATGCAAATATGCCCAAATATTGTACTTAATCGTTTCTTTTTGATGTTTTAGCATTTGAGAAGCATTTGAAGAAAAAACACTTGACTTGGGCTCGATTTGGGAAAAAACTGGACAAAAACACAACTATTCAAGCTGGCGACTTTCATTCTGACGCCTTCACCAAAAGTGCCCAGAAAGCAAAGTTTTTAATTAAGTTTGTGACTTCTCAGACGGTGGAGACGACGTCAGAATTCATCATGACGCCCTTAAGATTGCACTAGTGACGACGTCACAATAGCCGACAAGAAGAACCCTTTGAAAGATTCGGCGGGATGACGGCGTCAGGAATCCCTAGTGACGCCGTCAGGATTGAATTTCTATATATAGAACCCTTTATTTTTCATATTTGGGTGGAAAACGTATGGGAACTTTGGGAAAACATTGTAGCAGCTAGTATTGTTAAATTTTAGGGTTTTATAACCCTTTGGAACCCATTGTTACTCAATGTTTAATTGAAGTGAAGTCTCTTTTCCATTTAATAATTTAATAAGTCTATGTGTTGTTTGATTTCATGTTCTTCGCTTTCAATTAACATGCTTGGCTAAATTTAATTGTGTTTGCTTATGATTGCATGAAACTTAGTTGTTAATCTTTTTTATTATTGCTTCTTGTTAGTGGTATGCACGTTAGGCATTAGAAAAGTAGCTATTCGATCTTCATATCATAGCATAGATGTCTAGTGAAACGTGATTAGGTTAGAGGATACATGTGATTAGATCTTCATAACTAGATCACCTTGGGGTAGCTTCCGAATTAAGTATTTTAGTGCGCGTGAATTTACTATTGGACGTGAGCGGTGTCTGCAGGTAACCACCGTCTAGGTTGTCACGTAGATAGCAGACTTGACCAACCCGCTATTGAATTAGGAGAATACTTACACATTACACTTACGATGGTGACGGGAAATAAGATTAGAGAGGGCAACTAGGAAGTAATGCATGATTAGGTAAACACGTTTGTTTGACCATACGAGCTTTTCATTAATTTACTTTTCTGCATAATTAGAATAGAATTAAGAGTCGTTTAATTAGTTAATAAACCCACTCTTCAAACCTAAGAGTTTACTTGCTTTCTAAAAAACCATAAAAATATAAAAATAATCACTCCCAATCTTTAGACCTTAGTAAACGTACAATTTGAGCCTACCCAAACTATTCCCCTAGAGAACGATAATAACCCCCAAGTCTTGCAAATACTACACTACAACGATTAGGTACTCTGCCTAGGAGGGTTGTATAAATTCTGCGTTGCAACCTACAACATCAAGTTTTTGGCACCGCTGCCAAGGAATAGTCTAGGTTTCGGATTCTATCTAGCTTAGGTCTACTCACTAGATTCCTATCAAGTGAGATTTTTTTATTTTCTTTTTAGTATAGCTTTCTCGTAGTCTATCTTTTCTTCGTTCCTTTTGTTTTGTAAAATGTCTCATTTCATTTATTACCATGACCCACAGTATCGTTAAGAAATTAACGAAGCCTCTTGAGGATCCCGAGAGAGAATTGCACAGGCGTAGAAAAGCTACCCGTCATCAGTAACGAAATGAATCTTTGGCTATCGCCGGACGAAATGTCTTCGATGACGAAGCCTCATCTTTCGTTAATAGTGAACCCATAATACAACCTTAAATTAAAAGCCTTTGAGAGTATTATTCTCCCAAATCGTCTGGTTTTCAAAACCCAATCATTTTCCCCGCAGAGAAAACGGGAAAAATCCTGGATTCACAAGATGTCTGGCTAATTCAGGGCGCGTGCATGTTTCAGGGATTACAAAGCGGAAATCGAATCCACATATCAAACACTTTTTGAGTATAGTGGATAACATCCGGCCTGATGGAGTCACAAAGGACGTGTCTCGACTTCGCTTATTTCAATTTTCCTTAAAGGGAATAGAAAAGGAATGTATAGATAGGAAGCCTCCCAACCAAATCACTACAATAGAGAAACTCGTTTCAAATTTCCTGGATCAATTTTTTTCACCAGGATGCACTTCAATCTATAGGGATATGATCATTCGATTCTGTCAAGGGATCAACGAACATATCAAATAAGCTTGGATTCGTTTCCAAGACTTGGTCCAACAATCCCCTCATTATGGGGTTAATAAATGGCTGATGGTTTAGATCTTTTACGATAACATATCTCCTGATGACAGAACAAGACTTGATCACTTTGTGCAATATCGTTTCAGTCTGCTTAACGAAGACGAAAGGTGGAATCGTATAGAGGAATACGTTCAATATCAGGATGACACATGGGAGGATCCACCACTAGCTATGAACATTTCTTCCATCTCAAAAATAATTAGACCCACTTTCGAAGGGCGCCTAAAGAAAGTTCGAGAACAACTCTCTTACCTTACAACACCGACATAAGTAAAAAGCTTGAGGAATCCAATGCTCATCTGCGATATTTATGGGGGCGCTCACGAAGCCGATGAATGTGACTCACATAACCCGCGCGAACATGTATGCTTCTCTAGGGGAGACATTTATGACGATCCCTCTCTAAAGATCTATACATAATGATGATCTTCACAGTGTGGGTGGTGTTTTGTTTAGTTTTTTTTGTTTTATGTGTGTTTTGATTGTTTTTTGGGGGGGGGGGGGGGGGGGGGGGGGGGGGGGGGGGGTGCCCCAACACCCACCCCCCACCCCCCCCCCAGGGGTAACATATGAAAAAAGATAAAAAGAGAAGAAGGCCCTGACTGGGTCATTAGAAGTCAGTTTGAGGACAAGTTAGCTAACTTTATGCTCAAAAAAGACCTCCACGCAAAGGGATTGGGAGAAATTCTTAACGAACAGCGAAATGAAATGCACAACCAATTCTATTAAATTATTACAACTTTAGGGAAAAGCAATACACCTATAACACCTCGTGTTTTAGGTCATTGTATGACATTATGTAATGCACAATTTATTTTTAGGGTTTTACGCGTTTTCTCTTAAACCGTAAACGTTAAGTTAAATCGCGTAAACTAAAAATGATCATTCAATGTAAACGGGCATTAAACAATTAAATGTTTACATCAAGCAAGTGTTATATGATTATTTAGAGGATAATTATTAACATTGCACATTTTATTTTTATTGGTTACGTTAAGTGTTTACGTTTCGCGATAAAGTACGTTTAAGCCTTCCCGGAAGCACGTTAACTTATCTACGCTTCATCAAATACCAAAAATTTGTACTCAATACTTAAAGTTTATTTAAAACTTCAAGTATTTATCACTTTATACATATTCATTATGAAGGAATTCAAATCATAACTTACAATGTACAAGTTATACATTTTTCTAAGTCTATACTACATTATACTTTATATAATACAAGTATACATTATATAAATGATCAAATACATATCTAACTTATACATATACATATATTTCGTGTAATATGACTAGGATAAGCCAAGATGAGACCAAGAACTTTACAAATATCTTTATACATGCATCTTGTATCAACTTGTATCATGACTAGACAAGGATAAGCCCTAAATAAGCCTATCTTTTTCTTAGTCATCTTTATCAAGCTTTCCACCTTGCAAGAACCAACTAGGCACACAAATATCTTCCTAGTAGTATATATATGCATGCATGGTGAGCTAAGAAGGCCATTCTCTTCATTTCCTTTGCTAGAAAATCACAAGATCATTCCTTTGCTCTCATATCAACCCACGGCTCAAAAACCTTACAAAATCAAATCCATTCTATCATTATACAAGCATACACACATCATTCCTAAGACCTTATAAGGTGTTTTTAAGAGTTGATTCACCATTTGCAAGCAAGGAATCAAGAAAAGCAAATAAGGGTTTCTTGAGAAAAATTAGGGTTTCACCTAATATTTTCAAGCCAAGGTTGTTAATCACAAGGGTGTGATTGTTATTCTTACCTCTACTCATCCACACAAGGTTATATCAAAAGCTTAATCTATTCATATTTAAGATTTTATGTGTTCATATGCTTTACTTAGTTAAATCACCATCTAGGGTACTTTTGAATATGTGAAATGGATTTTTACATATGATCATTATTTTGTACACTTATTTATATGTTATATGAATGTTAATATGATGTTATAATGGTAGTATAACTCTTGTACACACTTGGTTAAGTATAACATGTTTATGAACAAATTAGGGTTTTAAAGATTTACTTAATAAATTACAAGTGAAAATGGTAAAATAACATGTTAATCTTGTTATCTTGGACTCACATGAGCAAAGTATGAACTAATGAATTTAATATATGTAATACATAAGATATAATTGTTGTAAAGTAGTTGTAACTAAGTGTTGAATCTAAATGGTACAAAAATCATGCTTAAAACATGTCTAAATCACAAAACCTCAAACTTTCTGTTTTGGTTCGATTTTGGAAGCACCCATATTATGTTTTATAAAGATAGTACATCTCATGAGGATTCCAAAATGATAAGAAACTCGAAAATCCGATTTATAACGAAGAAGATACGCTAGTTACGAGTTTACGACGCTAAATACTTTATAAAACAAATTTTATAAAAAGTTACTATTCATGACAGAAACTTATACTTTATAAACATCAATAATATGATAAAACTTTCAATTACGAGAACGTGTTCGAAAGAATCGCTAAAAACGGAGCTATAACGAATAAGATACGACAAAAACGGGTTTTACGTTAATTAAAAGTATAAAAATGATTTTATAGCTGTTATGAACAGTAAAACACTATTCATCACAGAATCTCAAAAACCTAAAAATGTGATTTTATGATCACTCGTCTTAATACGAAAGCGTGGGCGTAAGAAACGCGAGAAACGGGCTTAAAACGACAAAGTTATGTCATTTTTACTAAAGGCGTAATTATAAACGTTTTTACTTTATAATTACGATTTCACTTAAACAAATAGATGGTGATATAGCTATATAGATTATATATGTTATTAGTTATCGAAGTGCTATATTACTAGGGAATTTCATAATGAGGCTTCTTCGGATGGCGTATTGACGAGTTGTTGGATTTACGATTTAAAGTGTCCTAACTCCTCGTACGTCATGTCATGACCTCTTAAATTATGATAGCCCGAACGATAGTACGATGATAACTATATAGGATTATATACAGTTGTTGTTAGACAACGTACTTGAATACTGATTCGACCTATATTAACTAGGTTGCATTCGAGCGTTAGCGTGACGCGTTTTTACTTGGGATATTTTGTTATCAGTTTACTCACTCAAGGTGAGTTCATAGCCCCATGTTTTACAATTATTAAATTACAAGTTTTTGGGGTGAGAAACATATGCATGTTTTACAAATTGGACGCAAGTGTACATTTTATCATGATTACGTTTTGCCTAAGTAGCGATAACCCACTATGCCCATGAATCATGAACTGTCAATTACTGGAATGTGAGCGCGAATGATTATAGATAGATCTATTTGGGATTGACCTCCCCGTTCGGGTGACTAGCTATCACTGGAAACGAACGTATATCATGTCGGATACTGGATGTTACGGGTTGAACATCATCACGGGCAATGTAGGCAATATTTATATATTGTATTCAATTATGTCGAGCTTCGGTGTCATGAGCTTAGGTAAACGTAATTACATTTTGTGATGTCTGCATCTGTTGCATTATCACTGGGAAAGTCTTGCGGTCCTGCATATACATTTACATAAACCTATGAAATTCACCAACTTTATGTTGACGTTTTTAAATGCAATGTTTTTCAGGAGGTCATTAAGCACGAGGTGCGAATGATACATTGGTGGTTATATTTTGAAGTCATGCATTAAAGATTTAGTCGCATTACATTTTGTATATCTGTTATGGGCTGGAAATCTTTGTAATAATAACAAGTAAACAAGTAAAGCTTCGGGCTTTTATAACACATACTTTATTAAATCCAATGTATCAGTTTTAAATGACTTTTTGGTCGTTCTTATATTATCTTGTGTTATTGATCTGAGAAGTAACACGCCCCAGACCCTTATTCCGCTGCGACCCTATTTGGGGGTGTTACATTGTTCATAAAAAAAGGAAGAATGGTGGACGAAATTAGGCAGATGAAGAGGTTCACGCATAGGTAGAAGAAGTAGCTGATTCACCATACATTCAGTCACCACCTAGACCTAAATCACAAAGTATTTCACTTAAAGGTAAACTTGTATATGATGAACAAGTCATAACTTTAGATGAGGGGAATGTTAGATAATTGACCAACAATGCTAAGGGTTATTTCAAAAGTAAAAGGTTGTTTGAAGAAACTTTAGTTATTAAAATGAATGTTGATATAGATGTTGCTAACAATACAATTGGTAACAATGTGAGAGAACGGATTGGTGTTGAGGACAATTTAGTTGATGAGTATTATCTTTAGGACAATGAAGTTGAGGAGAATTATGTTGAGGAGATTTAGTTGACAAGAATGTAGTTGAGGAGAACGATGTTGATGAGAATGTTGTGGAAGGGAATTTTAGTTGACAAATGTCTTGTAGTTGAGGAGAATGTTGTTGAAGATAATGTTGTTCAACAAGATGTTGTTGAGGTGAATACTTTACAATATAATGCTTTACAGGAGAATGTTATACAAGAAATTTTATATAAGAAATTTTTGATACAGGGAATGATTGCTACAAGATAATGTTGTGAGAAACATGTTGTACATGAAATGTTGTTGGGAACCATAACAGATGCAAAGGAAAATGTTATGGTTAGAATGTTGAGCAGAATACAGTAGCAGATAATGGAATTGCAAATACTGATGACACAAACGTTGCAATTCAGATTGATGAAACAAAATGTTAATGCAGTAAGAGGATATTGATATAGGGATAAAGGGTTAGATAAGCATGATGCGAAATCCAATAAGAAGAAATTAAAAAAAAGGAGTCAGGGGTAATGGTATTGTCATACAAGAAAATGTTGATCCAACACCAAGTGACCGTGATAATGAAACTGAGAATGGTAGTGAAAGTGATAGAACTAGTTCATGAGGTGATGAAGGGATTATACCAACGTGTTCTTTTTATTCAGACAGTGACAATGATGTTTCAAATAAGTCATTTGATCATCATTCTGATGGAGAAGATGAGGTAAGAGAGCATAGGCGTAGAAAGAAATAAGGGAGAAATGCTCCACAAACACAAAAAATACGACAACATCCGTTGATCCTTCTTTTTCTCATCCTAACAAGAAATCTTTAAATGAGGGTGAAACTGTTATTGAACATGAGGAGTACATAGATGTCTTAATAAGGAAGCTTCAAGGTCAAAACGATGTTTTAACATATCTCTATCAAATGATGGAGAAGAGAGTTGCAACATACCCTATTCATGATGAGAGCACTATTAGAAGATAAGAAAACCACGTGTTAGATACTTATTTATTATTCTACACTAGTGTCATGTTATCATATCAAGTCTCTTATAAAAAAATTTCAAATACATTTTCAGGTTGGTGAAAAGTTTGTGGATGCAGAACAGTTGAAAGAATGTCTAACGTATTATGTTCTTGCAAATGGATTCTCTTTACGGTATAACAGAAGTTCTAAAACTCAACTCATTGCACAATGTGGGACCATACCAAAAACTTTAAAGGATCCATCATTAGGCAAACAAACAAAGTTTAAGAAGTATCCAGTTCAACAAGGCAAAGACATTTAAAAATACCCCTGGAGGTGTTACTGGAAGAAGCTAAAAAATGAGATGCATTTCAGGTATAATCACACTTGTTCAAGGAGCTTCAAATTTGGTAGCTTAGTTACTTATAAATGGATTGGCAAAAGGTTTGGGTTAAAAATAAAGAATAGTCTTGATATAACTTTGCAACAAATTGCAGTATTAGTTATGAAAAAGTATATATGCTAAGTTATCCCAAAGTAAAGGAAAAGAGATTGCTAAAGCTCCCTCACCACCATCTGAATTTGAACTAGAAGTCGTAAATGATGAAGAAAAAACTCAGAGGGATAAGGAAATTCAAAAAGCAATGGCCTTCATTTAAAAACCTTTAAGAATCTCTATAAACCCAGAAACAAGAACCTCGGATCATCATCAAACACCAGATACCAAAATGTTGATAATTCTCTAAGAATTGACAGAAAAACTAGGGATGATAGATAGATTGGGAAGAATGATAATCAGAATAAGAGGGCAGCTGCATTTACTGGGAACAGGGATACAACATGGAATTAGGTTGTAAAGGTTTTGGTAGGTCAACAAGCGGATAAAGGATTCATCCTACCACAAGGACAAGATGATGTTCTGTAAACAAGAGGAAGCTGAGATTCAGTTAAGTGTAGAACAACAAGATTGGATACTTGATTTAAATGAGGAGCCCACAAAATAGGACCTCGAAGTATATTATTTGTACATGGCAAAGATTCAAGAGGTGATCCCAACTGCAGATGAAGCCACTGGACCCATCTTTGACAAAGAGCCATTGGAACATGTACACAACAATAATGAATATAATGTGTTTGTCATGAAAAAATAACATCTTGACCAACCTAAATCTATTAATGACACATATATGGTGAAACAGGGTGATAGTAATACCAGTCCTGAATAAGTTCTTGCACAAAACTATACAATTTCTACACTTTCATATGAAAAAGAGGAACTACAAAGGTTTTATAAAAACCGAGAAAATAAAGAGATTGAAAAAGTCATTGGTTTAGAAAAACAAGTCAAAGTTTTGAATGACATTATCTATAAAACCGGTTAGTCAATTCAAACTATGAATATGCTTAATTCTAAACGTACAACATCTTTTACAAAACCTTAGTACCTTAAGAAAGCTCAATGTGCGAAACCATGTCTGTATGAAATTGCGTGTTATAGAGATAATCTTGTGAATATGTTTGCTCCCGAAATAGACGAAATAATTCGTCTTACCAAAAAAAGTCGATCAAAATTAAGTGGTTTAATCAAACCTTTTGATTATACACCGATAAATAATCTTTACAAAACTTTTGTGCCATAACAGAAAAAGTCAGTTGAACAAATCTATTTTGCAAATGATTTGAAAATGAGCGATACACCTGCAAAGGCAATAAACTTAACCACGATTTTCAAGGTATAACCAACTAATATTGGAAAACATTTGGAAAATGATTTCGTGTAAGAAAGTCAACAAAAGTGTACACGCTTTTTCATTTATTCATCAAGATATTGATTCCTTGAATGAGGAATTTTCTGCTTGTTTGAAAATTATTCAAGTAATAGTTGGATTGTTCCTGTTAATCAAGATTTGAAAAATGTTTTATAACTTCAAGTGAGTCTTGTTGTTGCACATACTGCAAAAAATGTGGCAAATTTTAGAAAAACGCTTAAAGAGGAGATGGTTGAAGATCTGAGATATATTAACTCTCTTGAAAAAGAAGTTGAATCTCTTCAGTCTCAACTAGAACTTCAAAGAACATAGTTTTCAAATACAAATGATTGTCTTTTGATGGAATGTTAATACAATGATTTCGTGTGTGCTATTTTACATTCATTTACTGTTATTCATGAATATTCAAAGATGGCATGTCAGAATTTAGAAAAATGTGTAGAATGTGAGAATCTTGAAACTGAGCTTTCCAAGAGTAAAACACAATGAATAGACAAACATTTTGCAAATTTGGAACAACACTGCATTAATCTTGAACTTGCTTTGCAACATGAAAAAGAAAAGAATGTTTGTGAAAACTCTTGAGGAAAGCAATCTTTAGTATCAGGGAATAATCAAAATGTTTGGAAAGTTTAAAAAGATTCCCTGATTGTTGAACTCAATCGTAAACACTTGAAATAAATGACTTGCGAGCTCAATGATGGTGTTGTCGTGTAGGTGTAATTTATGCTTTCAAGTTTTAAATTTATATTTTTCCGACTTTACCTAAAACAACACTTTTCACGGGCAGCGTACCTGATCGATGGGAGTTTCGTGGTAAGTAGGGTGTCGATCACTAAGAGCGAGAAACACTTTCAATTTATTAATGCTTTGGTTTTTCTAATCTAAGTTAGTCTAATCTATGCTAAACCTATGCTAATCATAAATCTAATGGATAAGGGGGGGTTTTTAGTCTGAGAGACTGGCACAGGTTTTGTGGTGACTAAAACCAATTAAAGACACTAAAACACACGCAAGCAAATTAAGAGAAGATAAAAGAGCGGTCTAGCCAAATATAAGAAAACTGTATTAACCATTATTAATATAATCAGAACGTTGGTTTATTTATTTAGTGCAATGATTACTTATCTCGAGGCGGCATATCATTCTTAAGACTTAGGCGTTACTTCTTCCTAATACCTAGACACGTAGAATTATGTCACAATTAAACATATCCGCATAAAGCATCCTGTTTATTAATTATAATTAATCTAGAGGACAACACGGTGTATGTCGTACGAACCCTAGCTCATAGAGACTTTACCCACTTACTGCTTAACGGTAACTTGTATTAGGTGGTAGTCCATAATCCACTCTATACCAAAGAATCAGAACATTATTTGTTTGTCATACGCCACGACCTATGGTAGCCTAACTTGTTCACGAAACCAAGGCAAGCAGGACGTTATTAGTGATCCTATTTGTTCCACCTATACGAATTACTATATGGAGAGCCATCCCAGCATCTAGATTACTTGGTCCGTATCACTAGATCCAGTTAAATGATAGGTCGCATATTAAAGCACATAAACAAGTATCATGTGATAAACATAATCAATAATCAACGATAAATTAAGGAATCAAGATAAACAAACCAAACATTAAGATCTTCATAATAATGACTAATACCCGAAGGTATTAGCCTTCAAACGTCATAATTAATACAAAACTAATGATTTAGCCAAGGTAAACTAACCGAGTTAACGAATGATACCAAAAACTGAACGATTACAAGAGTACAAGGAATTACACGTTGTCTTCTATGGAATTAATCGCGTTGCTCGACCTCTTATGCTCGTTTTCTCCTCTGAAAATTGACTTTTATGGTTTAGGTATCAAGAATATGATTTAGAAAACTTAAAACTCATTTTTGAGTTTTCTATTTATAAGGTCTGGATTATACGAGCTCATGATTGGAACTTGGAGCGTAGTGTTCGCTCTAAGATTGGACTCGGCTCTATTGTACGGAACCAAGTGTACGATGTTCACTGATCATAAGAGTTTACAACACATTCTTGAATCAAAAGAAATAAAATATGATGGGCAAACGGTCGCGGGTGAGAGTGCTGAGCTGATTACGATTGCGAAATTCGTTATCACCCAGGGAAGGCGAATGTTGTTGCTGATGCTCTGAGCAGGAAGGAACGAGAACCACCATTAAGAGTTCGAGCCTTAGTCATGACTATTGGCTTGGATCTTCCTAAACAAATCCTGAAAGCTCAGACTGAAGCACGGAAACCAGAGAACATCAAAAGCAAAGATGTTGGAGGTATGTTGGTTGGGAATTCAAAAGATTTTCCGAAGAAACTTAGAACGAAAAAAAGTTGGAAAAACCCGCCGGAAGGAACTTGTGCTTATATGGAGGAGTTGGTTACCCATGTTATGACGACTTAAGGACTGTGACTCATGCACGAAGTCCCACAAGTCCTAAAATACTCTATTCATCCGGGTTCTTGACAGATGTACCAGGATATAAAGAAGCTATATTGGTGGCCCAATATGAAAGCCAACATCGCCACCTATGTTAGCAAGTGTTTGACCTGTGCTAAGGTCAAGGCCGAACATCAGAGACCATCAGGTTTGTTAGTACAGCCCGAGATACCTCAATGGAAGTGGGACAACATCACGATGGATTTTTTCACAAAGCTTCCTAAGTCGTCACAAGGTTATGACACTATTTGGGTGATCGTTGACCGACTTACAAAGTCTGCCATTTTTATGCCAATGAGAGAGAAGAGATCGGATCCCTTGGATTAAATACTGGCCAAGAATGTACCTAAAGGAGGTAGTCACGAAGCATGGAATACCTGTCTCAATTATCTGTGATTGTGACCCTCGGTTCTCATCAAATTTCTGGAGGTCACTTCAGAATGCTTTGGGTACAAGTTTGGATATGAGTACTGCATATCATCTGCAAACCGACGGACAAAGCGAGAGAACCATCCAAACTCTCAAGGTTATGCTACGTGCTTGCGTAATCGACTTTGGAAAATGGTAGGGTTAAAAAACATTTGCCATTGGTCGAGTTTTCATACAATACAGTTATCATGCTAAGCATTTAAGGTTGCACCATTTGAAGCACTATGTCGAAAGTGTCGTTCACCCGTGTGTCGGGCAGAGGTTGAAAGTTCACTCACTGGTCCAGAATTAGTGCAAGAATCAACGGAGAGGATCATCCAGATCAAACAAAGGATTCAAACCGCTCGAGATCGACAAAAGAGCTACGCCGATTTAAAGCGTAAACCGATGGAGTTTCAAGTTGGAGATAAAGTTATGCTAAAGGTTTCGCCTTGGAAAGGGGTCGTACGTTTTGGCAAACGGGGGAAGTTAAACCCCAGATATGCTCGGACCTTTCAAGGGTTTTTTGTTGGAAAAAGGTTGGAGCGTTGCTTACAAAACTTGCGCTTCCTCAAGAAGCTGAGCAGGGATCCACAATACGTTTCATGTATCCAACTTGAAGAAATGTTTATTTCTTTGTGGAACGATCCCATTAGTCGTTCCGTTGGAAGGACTCCAAGTGGATGACAAGCTTCATTTTGTTGAAGAGCCTGTGGAAGTCATGGATCGCGAAGTCAAGCAATTGAGGTGAAGCCGTGTCCTAATTTTCAAGGTTCGATGGAAACTCTAGGGCGGCGGCCTGAGTTTACATAGGGGATCGTTGAAGATAATTCAGGAAGAAATATCCACACATCCTTCACCAAGACTACAACCCGTCGTTCAAGTGCCGTCTTGTGATTAAGCCTTGAGGACAAGGCTCATTTAACGGGGGAAGACTATAACACCTCGTGTTTTAGGTCATTGTATGACATTATGTAATCACAAATTTATTTTTAGGATTTTACGCGTTTGCTTTAAACCGTAAACGTAAGTTAAATCGCTCGTAAACTAAAAAATGATCATTAAATGTAAACCGGGCATTAAACGATTAAATGTTTACAATCAAGCAAGTGTATATGATATATTATGAGGATGATTAATAACATTGTTCATATATTTTTTATGGCTACGTAATATGCTTACGTTTCGCGATTTAAACGCGTTTCGCATCCGGAATGCACCAAAACATAACTACGCTTTAACGGACTACCCATGATTATACCAATAACCCTAAAATAATAAATTCATCCCAAATGGGAGCCTATGTGGCCAAAATTTCAAGGATAGGACCAAGAATTATCAACTTGCTCAAAATATCTAGGTTAAGATAAGGATCATAGGGAACCACTCTTACACCATGAACTACCTTGGAATAATTAACCTTGTGCAAGGGTTAGAAAGTGACCATGGTTAGGTTAATTATATTTTTCACTATAAATAGCATGCATGCACTCTTTCTTTCATAAACACTTAACCAAAAATCACAAAAATCTCTCCTTTGTCCTCTCTATACCCCACGGCTCAAAATAGTTATTTTGGGTAATCCATTGCTTGATTTTCTATCATTATACAAGCATACTCACATCATACTTAAGGTATTCTAAGGTGGTTCCAAGGTTTGGTTCACCATTTGCAAGGAAGGAATCAAGAAAAGAAAGAATGGAGTTTACTTGGGAAAAAATTTTGGGGTTTCATTCTAATTTTTCAAGGACAGAGTCTTGATCACAAGGGTGGTGATTGGTTTTCTTTTCTCTACTCATCCACACAAGGTTATATATAAAGCTTAATCATTTCATAACTAAGATTTTATGTGTTCATATGTCTATATTAGTTAAATCAAATCTAGGTAACTTTTGGAATATGTAAAATGGATTTCTAATATGATTAATGCTTTTGTACACTTATTTACATGTTCATTGGATATCATGTTAAAAGGAATGTATAAGTGTTTTAACATGTGCTTAAGTGTAAACATGTTTAAGTGCAAATTAGGGTTTCTAAAAGTCAATTATGAGTTACAAGTAAAAATGGTAAAATAACATGTTAATCTTGTTATTCTTGGACTCACCTAAAACAAAACATGACCTAAATTGGACCCTAATAATATGTGAGACATAAGATATTAGGGTCTAATGGAGTTTGTGTAACAAAATTGGTAAAGCTAAAAAGTCCTAAAAACAAGTTTTAAACACATTTTGGGAAAAAATATCTTAAGGGGCTGTTTGTAATTCGAAATTTACATATATGTTTTATGATTTTATAAAATACTACATGTCACAAGGATCGAGGGGTCATAAAGAACTCGAAAAACCGATTAATAACGAAGAAGATACGCCATTTACAAGTTTACGGATAGTTATTACTTTTTTAAAACAATTTTTATACAAAAATACTATTAATTACAGAATTTATACTTTATAAAACATCAATAATATGATAAAAACTTTCAATACGAGAACGTGTTCGAAAGAATCACTAAAAACGGAGCTATAACGAATAAGATACGGCTCTAAAACTGGGTTTTTTTTCTAGGTTAATTAAAAGTATAAAAATGATTTATAAACTGTTATATGGAACAGTAAAAACACTAGTTTCATCTACAGAATCTCAAAAACCTAAGATGTGATTTATGGATCAACTCGTATTAATACGAAAGCTTGTGGGCGTTATAAGGGAAACGGAGAAACGGGCTTTAACCGAAAGAAGTTATGTCATTTTTATAAAGGCGTAATTAATAACGTTTTTACTTGTATTATTACGATTTCACTTAAAAACAAATAATGTGTGATATAGCTATATTAGATTATATGTTATTAGTTTCAAAGTGCTATATTATAGGAATTTCATATGGTTGGCTTCTTCGGATGGGTATTGAACGAGTTGTTGTGTTTACGATTTAAAGTGTCCTACTACTCGTTACGGGTCAGTCATGACCTCTTAAAAGTATGATAGCCCGAAGATGTACGATGTGATTACTATATAGGATTATTTACTGTTGTTGTAGGAAAAAGTGCTTGAATACTGATTCGACCTTTATTACTAGTTGCTATTCGTGCGTTAGCGTGAAGCGTTTTTACTTGGGATATTTTGTTATCAATTTACTCATCGAGGTGTAGTTCATAGCCCCAATCTGTTTTACAATTATTAAATTAAGTTTTTGGTGGTGAGAAGAGAAACATGCTTTGTTTTACAAATTGGACGCAAGTGTACATTTTATCATGATTACGTGTTTGCCTAAGTAGCGATAACCCACTATGCCCATGAATCATGAACTGTCAATTACTAGAATGTGAGCGCGAATGATTATAGATAGATCTATTTGGTTTGACCTACCGTTCTTCGGGTGACTAGCTATCACTGGAAACGAACGTATATCATGTCGGATACTGGATGTTACGGGTTGAACATCATCACGGGCAATGTAGGCAATATTTATATATTGTATTCAATTATGTCGAGCTTCGGTGTCATGAGCTTAGGCAAACGTAATTGCATTTTGTGATGTCTGCATCTGTTGCATTATCACTGGGAAAGTCTTGCGGTCCTGCATATACATTTACATAAACCTATGAAATTCACCAACTTTATGTTGACGTTTTTAAATGCAATGTTTTTCAGGAGGTCATTAAGCACGAGGTGCGAAGGATACATTGGTGGTTATATTTTGAAGTCATGCATTAAAGATTTAGTCGCATTACATTTTGTATATCTGTTATGGGCTGGAAATCTTTGTAATAATAACAAGTAAACAAGTAAAGCTTCGGGCTTTTGTAACACATACTTTATTAAATCCAATGTATCAGTTTTAAATGACTTTTTAGTCGTTCTTATATTATCTTGTGTTATTGATCTGAGAAGTAACACGCCCCGGACCCTTATTCTGCTGCAACCCTATTTGGGGGTGTTACAACACCAATACTAGAGCCCACAACACCAACTCTAACTATCATAACCAGATCAGGGACCACCATCCGCAATCCTCCATACCCAATTCCACCAAGCTCGGCACCCGTCGATAATGCAACAGTTGAGAGGGAAAATCCGAATGATGGAGAAACTCCAACCACGCGGGACCATGAAGATCTTCAGTCACCCACCCTCTACTATCCATCCAAATCATCTAGTGTACCTTTCCCATCTATGCTAAAGAAGCAGAAGAAGGTCGATGAGGACGAGTGACTCTTGTCAATCTTTAGGCAAATACATATTAATCTCCCCTTCTTGGAAGCTGTGATTCATATGCCAAAAGGAGCTAAGGTTCTAAAAGACATTCTCTCGCATAAGGAGAAACTCGAGAAATTAGTTCAGTAAAACTTAGTAAAGAATGCTCAGCTATCATCCAAAGAAACTTACTCTAAAAAAAGGGAGACCCAAGAAGCTTCACTCTACCATGTCTTATTAGGCCTTTATTTGTAAAAAATGCCTTGGCTGATCTTGAGGCAAGTATCAATCTTATGCCATATTCCCTTTTCTTACGATTAGGCATCTCTGAACTAAAGCCAACAAGAATGAGTATCAAGTTGGCTGATAGATCAGTTAAATACCTAATAGGTATTTGTGAGAACTTGCTGGTAAAAATTAAGAAATTCATCTTTCTTGTAGACTTCGTGGTATTGGAAATGGATGAGGATGAAACTGTCCCAATCATCTTGGGAAGAACTTTCCTCACAACCGTTCACGCTATTATTCATGTCCACAACGAGAAACTAAGCTTAAGCGTCGAAAATGAAATTGTTACTTTCAACATAGTGAAATCTGTGAGAGTTGCCTATTCTCATGACGATTATCTGTATTGCACTGATCATACCGCCAATTTGGTTCAAGAACAATGGGTGGACACCCTAATCCACGACGAAAAATAGACCGACATAGAGGAAGAGATTGGTTCTGAAAAGGTCCAAGCTGTTTCCTTTTGCCCAAAAAAGGAACCAATCAAACCATTAGAATGGAAAGCTCCAGAGAATAGGTTGAAACCATCAAAAAAAGAGCCACCTAAGTTGGAATTAAAGGAGCTTTCTGGTCATCTAGAATATGCTTTCCTTCAAGAGAATGGCCAACTCCCGGTTGTCATCTCCTCTTCCTTGTCTGCACATGAAAAAGCTAAGCTCATTGAGATCCTTAAGAACCATAAAGGATCCATTGCATGGAGCATTGCAGACATCAAGGGAATAGACTCATCCTTCTGCACCCACAAAATTCTCATGGAAGACGAGTACAAGCCAACCATCCAACCTCAAAGGCTTGTGAATCCATATATTAAGGAGGTGGTAAAGAAGGAAGTCATAAAGCTTCTTGATGCGGGTCTAATCTACCTAGTTTTTGATAGCCCCTAGTTTAGTCCTGTTCAAGTTGTTCCAAAGAAAGGGGGATGATTATGGTGAAGAATGAAAATAATGAGCTCATACCTTAAAGGGCGGTCACATGATGGCATGTTTGTATTGATTACAGAAAACTTAATGATGCAACTCAAAAAGATCATTTTCTGCTACCATTTATCAATTAAATGCTCAAAAGGTTAGTTGGACATGAGTATTATTGCTTTCTGGATGGTTTCTCAGGCTATTTTCAAATCCCTATTGCCCTAGAGGATCAAGATAAAACTACATTCACTTGTCCTTATGGAATCTTTGCTTATAAAAGAATTTCCTTCGAGTTGTGTAACGCTCCAGCCACATTTCAATGTTGTATGATGGCTATCTTCCATGAGTTGATCGAAAAGAGTATAGAAGTTTTCATGGATAACTTCTCTGTCTTCGGAAGTTTGTTTGATCATTGTCTTGCAAACTTGGAAAAGATGCTGAAACGATGTGGAAACCAACCTCGTGTTGAATTGGGAAAAGTGTCATTTCATGGTAAGAGAAGGCATAGTTCTTGGCCATAGGGTTTCTAGATTAGGAATTAAGGTAGATAGGGCCAAGACTGATTTAATTTCCAAATTACCCTACCCTACCAACGTAAAGTCCATTCTTAGTTTTCTAGGACATGTGGGCTTCTATCGTAGATTCATAAAAGACTTCTAAAAAATCACACGCCCAATGACTCAGCTTCTCGTAAAAGATGCTCCCTTTATTTTCCCTAAAGAATGCATCGAGGCCTTTGACAAGCTAAAGCAAGAGCTGACTCAAGCCCCTATCATGATTAAACCAGACTGGTCGTTACCATTTAAAATCATGTGTGATGCTAGTGATTACGTTGTTGGGGCAGTTTTAAGATAAAGAAGGGATAAGCATTTTAACCTATCCACTACGCCAGTAAAACAATGAACGAGGCACAAGAAAATTACACAACAATGAAAAAGGAACTTTTGGCCGTTGTATTTGCATTTGATAAATTCTGACAATACTTAGTGCTTTCTAAAACCATCGTTATACTGATCACTATGCTTTGTGCTATCTCTTCGCAAAACAAGATGGCAAACCACGACTAATAAGGTGGATCTTGTTGCTTCAAGAATTTGATATTGAAATTTGTGATAAAAAGAGTGCCAAAAATCTCGCACCAGATCACCTCTCCCGGCATGAAAATCCTGATCTTAGGAAACTAACAAGGGCGGAAATCTAAGATTTGTTCCCAAAAGAGCAGCTGATGGTAATCTCTAACAAAAAGGAAGAACCTTAGTATGCCGATTTTGCTAATTACCTGGCAAGTAGGGTACCACTTTTTAGGTCTACCCGTTAAGAAAAATATAATTTCTTTACTGATTTACAACATTACTTATGGGATGAACCCTTTTTGTTTAAGCAGTGCGCTAACCAGATCATACGACGATGTGTTTTTGGGAATGAAGCTTCCTAAATACTTCGACAATGTCATAGTGGTCCCTGAGGAGGCACCATGGGATCACAACCACAACTAGGAAGGTCTATGAGGCGGGGTTTTATTGGCCAAGTATTTTTCATGATGCACGAAAATTAGTCCAATAATGTGACACTTGCCAACGGGCTGGCAACATTTCTGAAAGAGATGAAACCACTCAAAAGTACATTTAAGTCTGTGAGATATTCGTTGTTTAGGGAATCGATTTTATGGGGCAATTCCTCTCATCTAGTGGGAATAAATACATCTTAGTCGCCATCGACTACGTCTCCAAGTGGGTGGAGGCTCAAGCTTTACACACTAGTAACGCAAGAGTCGTGGTGAACTTTCTTAAAAATTATTCGCACGTTTTGATGTAAGGAAAGCCTTGATAAGTGATAGGGGGCCCATTTTTACAATTATCAGATGGAAAGAGCAATGAAGAAGTACAAGGTGGTTCATAAATTCTCCACCGCATACTACCCGTAGACGAATGGTCAGGTAGAGAACACTAATAGGGCAATCAAACGGATTCTAAAAAAATAGTTGGAAAAAATAGGAAAGAATGGTCCCACATGTTAGATGAAGCACTTTGGGCTTTTAGAACTGCTTTCAAAACCACATTAGGAACCACTCCATTTAGATTAGTTTATGGTAAAGCAAGTCATCTCTCCGTATAAATCGAGCACAAGGCTTATTGGGCCCTTAAATCTTGCAACATGGATTTAACAAAAGTTAGAGCTAATAGATTTATTCATATTAATGAATTAGACAAATTGAAACTCGATGCCTACGAGTCTTCTATAACATATAAGAAGAGAACAAAGCGGTGGCATGATAAACGAATCAAAACGCCAACCGAATTCATAAAAAGGGATAATGTGCTTCTTTTTAATTCTCAGGTGAGATTATTCCCGAGTAAGCTAAAATCAAGATGGTATGGGCCATTTACAGTCAATAGGACGATGAAAAATAGATCCATCGAATTATGTGACATGAAGGAAATGAATTCATTTTAAATAGACAACGCGTAAAGCCATATCAGTCGAATATAACAGACTCATTTACCGAAGAGGATGTCATATTGGATGACGAAGGATTTACGTAAGGAGAATGACTCCGAGTCTAGCTACAAGACTAGATTAATAAAGAAAAGCGCTTATTAGGAGGGAACCTAATCTTTTTAATTTATGCATTTTTAGGAGTGTCATGTGTTTTTAATTTTCATTATTGGTCTTATATGTTTGAATTACATGTGATCATGCTTTGTTTTGTCTTTAACTTCGTCCTAATTGCAATCAAAGGTATTTTGCATAAAATAAGTGTAGGGGAAAATTTCTGATTTCTAAGAACCATTTCAAACATGTAAAATAGATAATTTAGATTAATTCACATTTTATGTTTGTTTTGTTTTTTTTGAGTCATATGTTTGTACTAACCCTTTTTGTGGTTTATGCATAAATTTTTCCAGGAAATCATTAATAGGTTATATTTGCAGAATTTTTTCAGAAAACGAAAATGCAAAACCTGTCAGGTGTGCCTGACGGCGTCAGGATTTATCCTTGACGGCGTCAGCACTATAGTAGAGGAAAATTCCGCGTTTTTATGAATTTTTGAAAAGTTATTTTTGTTTAATTTTTAGAATTTTTATTTTTCTAGATTCTTGTAGAAAACCACAATTATATTAGTACTAACTGTTGGTCCTCTTGAATGTGATATTAGATTTATCAAGTTAAACTAATCACATTTAATGGCAACAAAAAAAGGTAAATTTTAACATTTTATATAACATACACAACACATTATATACATATATATTATTTATATATATATATATTATATACTATATATATATATATTTAATCATAACTATATATATCTATATTTTATTTATATATATATATATATGATATTATATTACACACAACACACTCACACATCATACACTCACACACAAGCAATAATAAGGAACAATGTTAAAACATAAGAAGTAACTTTTTAATCGTATATGATCTTAGTAGAATCAAATAAAGAATTCTATTGACACACACTTGCTTTGCGGGGCAATAACAAGATTTGTTGAATGACAATTGGGGTTGTGATGTCCTTCTAACTTAAACTCTAACCAAAGTTACGAGTATAAGAAAACAAACTATTCGACTAGAACTGAAGCTTCAGCTTTAGCAGTTTCTATTCAGTTTATTTAAGAGATAAATGCACTTTAATATGTTTCACATTAATTGGAAGAGATGTCATTTACTCTCAACATCCCTTTCCTTTTATAGGCAAAGGAATTAGGGTTTACAAGTTAACCTAATACACATGGCAAACATTAAATGGGTTGTTGAGCTGCCATTTAATGTAGCCATGCTTTATAGTACCAGGTACAGTCCTTTAAGGAAAGTCGTTGTATTTTTATACCAACTTTAGAAGTATTCATTCCCAAGGAGATTTCTTTATTCCTTTTGATATGAAGCAATTTTTTTCCCTTCTTGTAAACCTTTTAAAAGTGAAACATTTTGTTTAAATCTTTAAAGAAGGAGATCGACATCGTTCAGTTGGAATTGTTAACCAAGCTAAACTGAAGCTCTTGCTATGGTCTTCTTCAGTTTCTGATCCGCTGTATAAACTAAAGTGAAGATGATCTCGATCTTCTAAGTATCCGAAGAACTGAAGCTGAAGTTTCTTCAATGACTCAAGCTGAACTGTCTTCATCTTGACTATACTTAGGTGATCTTATGTTTAAATCTAATGAGAGACTGAAGGGCTCAGGAACTGTAGAATACTAGTAACCTATAATACCAAAGAACAATAAAGAAATTTAGAGAGAGAAAGTGGATGGGAGGATGGTTCTAGTAAGAGAAAGTAACAAAGAAAGAAAGATTAGATTATGTGTGTAAAATTAAACCAACCAACACCCTCTCCATGTATGGAGAGGGTATTTAAACAATAGCAAGGGTCCGACCATGGGCTTTGTCATGGGCTTTCCATGAGCCTTTGGCCCGATTAGCTTACTAATATTACATATGATTAATCTACGAGCTACGACTAACTATATTAGAAGTGACCGATTCTTTTCGTATTCCTAACAATCTCCCCTTAATGGAGGTCACTCCAATTTACAAAAACTTAAACCTAGCATACTATGCTTTGACTTTAGTCTTGAGCTCGTAGTCTTTAACTTCAATCTTTAACTTGTGAATTGATGTAGTGATCATTGACTTTAGGCTTTGACTTGTATCTTTGACTTGATATGAATATGATTTAGAACTTCTTTAAAATCATCAACCAAGCATAATCTCTCTTCACCATCTTGTAATCTTTTCCATCTTGTGTACTTGTGACTTTTGGACCAACATGCTCATACTTTTCTTGAGTCTTTGACTTGAAAGCTTTGATAATAATACGTCTTTCTTGAGATTCTTTAACTTTAACACTTCGTCGCTTCAAGAAGGACGTGTGGTGTCAGAGTAGTTGAAGTCTTGAAACATGTACTTGAGCTTTCATGATGTCTTTATAAATATCGGTTGAGTATGAGCATGCGGCTATTAATCTGACTCGTCCACGTCTAGCTGCTGCCACCATTGGGAATACCTGCATGTTTAGGTTAGTGATAATCAACAGTTATGGACGAAAGTGTCTTTGTCACTTCGTTGAATACGGTTGCAATAACCACGGTTCCCCATTGATCAATATAAATACTGCCTGTGATCAGATAGAATTCTGAAGAATCTTCTTGACAGGGTTTCGCAGCTGCACTAGCCGTTCTCATTACCAGAACATCTCAAAGCAGACAACACGGTATAAGTGAACCAACGAGTTACTATCTCACCGATTGAAATAAAAATTGATTTCAAAAAATCAATCGACGTGTCACTTGCTAAAGTATTTTTGCGACACATCGAGAGTTTTTAAGCATTTTAAAATTCATCAATCGTCAATTCATATACTAGAACAAGTTTGATTCATATAGAATCACACCATCTTTTCTTTCCAGTTGTCATAAGCTTGATTCGTACAGAATCGCACAAGTCACCTACCAAGAGCTTGTTTGATGTTGGCTCAAGCAGGATTTCCATCTTCACTGTGAATACTTAAGTATCACTCGGATGTTCTGGCAAAATCACAAGGATAATACGTAGGACTCTTAAGTTATTACTTGTTTTCACAATGTGTGAGAAACAAGTATATTTGAACAGTATCCTATTGAGATTTATAGATGATCTCTTGGCTCTAGACTCAATAGTGCACTTTGGTGTTAGTGATCGAAGGCTGGAGAAGACTACTACCTTTTCGATACCAACTAACTCAGAGTGAGAGAGTTGGTAATCTCTATGAGAAATGAAACAGAAATCTTTTGAGAGATTCTGAGTGGCTAGGGAGGGTTGTGCATTGCATCACTGGGTCCATGATGTCAGTCTTCAATGTCAGCAATCATCTTTGTGATTCTTGACAGCAGATGTATTAACCCGGTTTCTGCCTAAGTGTAAGGAGGGCTTCTTTCTTTTCACCCTTTATCTTAACTTTTCTTTTTAATTCTTCAACCCCTTCAGCGCTTACCGAGACTTCATGACTAGAACCTTGTTGGGTTTGTTCTAGTACTAGCTCCATCTCAGTCGACACTTTCCCTTAATCTCACTTTACTCCTTTTTTCATACCTAAGGACTTCTACACTATCTAGTGGAATATCCCTCGGTAGATCCCTCCGGTTCTGGCTGGATCATGGGAATAGATACCTAAACTTAACCACCTTATCATACCAATATAGTAATTTAAATAGTCGGTCTTTGGTATTTCCATATTTTAGCCAATCACGTAACCATTTGCTCTTCCCTTTATATGTGCATCGATTAATCGAAAGAGTTTAGTGTAACATCCCACATTTTTCAGGTCACTTTAACAACTCCAACTATCTTTATTATTTATTTATAGGTTTATTTGCATAGCTTTTCGTTTAAACCGCGATAGTTAAATCGCGTGACCTAGAAAATTAGAGTTTAGCTTAAAACGTCACCTTAATTTGTTAAGACCATACACGACGCCCCTTGCTTGGACCAAGATTTTTTATACTTGATACTCAATGGTTCACACGACAAAGGAAAACATACATTCTCGTTCACTAATTCCTACCAAGAGAAATCTCTACCGAAAATAAAACCTACACTAAAACTTAATACCATAAACTAAGAAAACTTGGTACCCTCCGTAGGTAAAACTCCTACTTCCTAAAAACCCTCTAAAATGTTGACTAATATACCCGCCTTATCCAGCTATACAAAATTTAAAAGTTTGCAAACATACACAAAGATCCCAAATCCCTACAAAGTCTCCATAAACCCCTTTTATTCCTTTTAACCAACGAATAATACTCATTCCCCCACTACTTCACCCTCCAACGTTATGTAAATCATTCCTAACATCCCTTAAGCCTTTCAACGAGTAAGAAACCCTTCACCAGATAATAGTCTTCGCCTTTTCATCCCTGTGCAAGATGCTTTCCCCAAATTGCATTAACATGAACATGTGATCACCTTCTTTGACTAGTAAACTTTCCTTGCCTATGGGTATAAATAAGATATCACCCTTCTTTGTATTCACAGGAATCATTAACCACCCCTTTGCAAGACTCACTTCTCATTCACTCTTGTAAGCCTAAAAATCGCAGCAACCCACACCCTCTTATTTTTGTCCCACATAAAATCACAAAAACCCTAGCCCAAAACTCGACACCTTTGGATTCTCTTTTCTGGTAGAATCACAAGCAAGTGGGTAGTGTTGTTCATGGTGTTCCAGTTTCATCAGTGGGAATCAAGCCAAGCGGAATAATTAGTTTAGATGGTTTGGGTCACGTAGAGTTTTAAAGCAATTTAGGGTTTTTCGTTTGATCAAGTTCATACCCGTATTCCCTTGAAGTTTGTGAGTCTCACGCCTATCTTTCTTTCTTTATCAATACGCATTCATGTTCTTTAGTAGTTGTGTTTGAGAAAATTTTGTTTAGAAAAGTAGCATATAAACACCCCATATTAGATTGTGTTTTCTGTCTATCAATTAAAACTCAAATAGCACTTTAGGATGATAAGTTTCAATTGGGTTAAATCTTTAGAACATGACTAATAGGTCATGGAATAGGCTCCTTTAAAGTAGAACGATGTGTCACGAGTAATGTTAGTCGAATGGAAAGTTAAAACGTACACAGCCTACTGCATAAATTTAGTACTTAGTGGCTTGTTGTAGCATGCATGTTGAGGTTTATATTGCAATTTGAATCATCGAATTTGGTTAAGAATCAAGGAAGTTATAACCTTGTGAATCCTAGGAAAAATCTGCATGCTTACCCTTTTGAAAACAGCCAGAAAACGTGTATCTTGTGCAAAGTTTTACGACACTTGTAGTGGATGGTATTTCGAATGGATCATTAATAGTTAAAATCTGATACATCGACTTTAATTAGAAAGAAGAATCAACAAAAATGAGTTAATAATGAATTCACAATTCGAGCTTAAAGTTGGGTGTGTGGCTGCGGGTAGGGGCATTTGTGACCCACCCCCCTTCCAGTTAACCTAGAAGACTGCTATATTTCATGTTGTGTACTAAGACGCGACCCCTTATTGACTCTGACATGTTTTAAACTCACGAAACGTTGTCGTCACTTAAAACTTATAAAAGATAGATTAAAGGTTACATGTCTGAGATTTCAAACCTATTTTTAGATCGTCATAATATTGGTTAACAAAGTCGCAACTTGAAACCAAAGTCAGCTTCTTCGTGTGTCGTGTATTAAAAACACTTAACTTAACTGTTTGCTTTACTGCCTTGAAAACCTAGCCGCGACTAGTCCTAACTTTTGTTACGTTTTTTAACCCTTTAAAACGGAATCATTTGGGACAAAATCAAATGACGAAAGTTATAGACAACATGGCCTAGTTTTCAAAATTACTTTTTGTTTATAATTTCATTGAGTAACGAATCCGGAAATTAATTGTAAAACTCTACTTTTGTCTCACAAATTTTATAATTAAAACTTAAATATTTCTAACACTTTTAAATCATTTTCGTCACAACTTCGCCAATTTATTTAACACGTTTAGGGACCAAATCAAGTGTCGACCTGAACTAACTTAGGAAAGTACTAGTGACTTAGATCCTAAAATGTTTGATATCGTAGTCTACATGTTTAATAATACGAGGATATGATCCGGTATATATTTGGCCGATTTTCATAAAAAGTCATATTTATAAACTAGTAATATTTTCTCAAACTCAAGCACATACTAAGGACAAGATTGCATGCATTGTAGTATATTACATGATTAGTAATATGCGTATTATTCATTTAGGTAGCGGATAAGTGTTGCTTTGTTTTCGCGTGCACCATTTAACTTTCTCGCTTCGTATTCTTTGCTACCTCGTTATAACTTTGAGGTGAGTTTATAGTCTCTATCTTACACTTTTTAATCATTTATCAAATCTCGGGGATGAGATCATGTTTGTTTTACAAAATGGATGCAAGTACATTTTAAATTTAAATATTATGAGTTTTCCTAAGTAGCTATACCCACTATGCCCATCATCATGAACTGTTAATTACTGGATTGTAAGCGCGAATGTTATAAATAGATCTATTTGGGAATTAACATCCCGGTTCGGGCAAGTAGCACTTGCTAGTTTACCGGTTGGCCAGAAACGATGAACGTATACCATTTTGGACTCATAGATGTTACGGGTTGAACATCTACATTGGGCACCATCATTTATATGTATTTGAGATACATACATTGTTTAGCTTCAGTGTCATGAGCTTAGTGCATAACGTAATACATTTTTGTGATATTGTATTCGTTGCTTTATTACAGGAAAATCTTGCTATTTGCTTCATTAAATTTATAAACCTATAAATTCACCAACTTTATTGTTGATAGTTTAAACATGTTTTCTCAGGTCAATAAGGTGCAAGTCATGGGTACATTGGATGGTTGTCTTTTGAAGTCATATCGCTAGAAAGATTTACGTGCATTACATTTTAGGATATTGTTATGTTGTGAAATATTTACTCTTTAAGCTGAACAATTTAAGCCTATTGGGTTTTGTAACAAACCATTTATGAAATCCAATGTATCAGTTTTTAAACGACTCTTTTAGAGGTCGTTCTCATATCTTGTGCTATTGATCTATGAAGTAATGCCCCCGGAACATCATATTCTGCTGCGACCCATTTTAGGGGTGTTACATTTCCAGCATAACGTGGCTCCTCCTGAATTATACATAGGTGATCAGGCTATGCATAATTGAGGACTAACAACGTCATGCTTGTTTTCGTCAAAATTGTTATCGCACACAAGGCGGAACTAAAAGATCCTTGTAAGGTGGCAAAATTACCCATGGAATAAAAAGGAAAATTGCTTCATACGGTAGAGAAGATAGTTAAGCACGAATGTTATGAATAGATCTATTTGGGAATTAACATCCCCGTTTTGGCAAGTAACACTTGCTAGTTTACCGGTTGGCCAGAAACGACGAATGTATACCATTTCAGACTCATAGATGTTACGGTCTGAACATCTACGTTGGGCACCATCATTTATATTTATTTGCTATACATACATTGTTTAGCTTCAGTGTCATGAGCTTAGTGCATATCGTAATACATTTTTGTGATATTGTATTCGTTGCTTTATTACAGGGAAATTCTGCCATCCGCTTCATTAAATTTATAAACCTATAAATTCACCAACATTATTGTTGACAGTTTAAACATGTTTTCTCAGGTCAATAAGGTGCAAGTCATGGGTACATTGGATGGTTGTCTTTTGAAGTCATATCGCTAGAAAGATTTACGTGCATTACATTTTAGGATATTGTTATGTTGTGAAATCTTTACTCTTTAAGCTGAACAATTTAAGCCTATTGGGTTTTGTAACAAACCATTTATGAAATCCAATGTATCAGTTTTTAAACGACTCTTTTAGAGGTCGTTCTCATATCTTGTGATATTGATCTATGAAGTAATGCCCTCAGAACATCATATTCCGTTGCGACCCACTTTAAGGATGTTACAGATTGGTATCAAAGCCAAGGTTATAGAGAACCAGGTCCAATATTTTTACTTGGTTTATAACCGTTTTTCAAACATTATGTCATTCAAAAGTTTTTCAAATGGACATACATGCAAACGGGTAGTGTTGCATCTAGTTTTTATCTAGTATACATGCTTACATGTCATGCATCATTTTAGCATTAGTTGATTATACAAAGTGCTTACATAGGTTATATACGTGTTAATATTACATTACGTATATTACTGTCAGTCTTATATAATATACTTATACGAGTTTATATTATGGTTACAGATTAGCCATGTCATTAGACAACACATCGTCTGCAGTTACCTATACGTCCATATCTTCTTATTCGAATGGAATATCTTAGGGTATTCTACTTGTGAATGCCGACGAGCTTCCGGAGATGGACCCCTACGAGGAGGTTGCCAAACAAGGGCATACACCACCACTGTTACCTGCTTATGTACCTGACCCCATAGAGTTGGACGAGCATGTACCAGTATACGTTCCTGATCCACAGTACCCGAAGTACCATCTACCAATAGATGATGACATTCAAGTCGAGGACCATCCTTATGCTGATGATGCTTCACCGACTGTTGAGTCACCTGGACACATTGCTGAATCAGAGTCGATGGAGGAGGATTCTATTGACTATCCAGATGAGCATAAGGATGACGATGAGGATCCAGAGGAGGATCTCGAGGAGGACCATACTGACTATCCTGTTGATAGAGAGGATGGTGATGATGAGCCCTCCGATGATGACGATGATGATGATGATACTGATGATGAGAATGAGGAGCCCACTAAGGACGAGGAGGAGGAGGAGCACCTAGCTTCGGCCGACTCTTTTGTGATACCTATAGTTGACCCTGTTCCCTCAGCTGGGGATATAGAGGTATTTGAGACTGATGAGTCTGCACCTACACCTAGATCACCTCAGACTAGGGTCCCTTTTTCTTAGACACGTCTTGGTAAGGTACGAAAGACTGTCAAACTTGAGCCACCTATGCCGGCATCCATGGAGGCACGCATTGTTGAGCATGTTACCGCACCTATACCACCCACCAGCCCTGCCTATGATTAGGCACCATTAGGTCATAGGGCAGCCATGATCCGTATGAGAGATCACATCCCTGAGGAGGACATGCCACCTCGAAGGAGATTTCTACTTACTGCTCCCCCACCTGTGTGTGATGTAGCAGAGAGTTCTGCTGCTGCTGCTGCTAGACCACCTAGAGGTCAGTATGATTTTGTTGATACTGTTAAGGCAGGACAGGGTTTGATTCGTAGTCTCAGTCATGATGCCCGAACTATTGCTAGAGTTGCTAACAAAGTAGAGGATGTTGGTTATGTTAGAGCTTTACAAGCTTTCGAGCATAGGATGATGACTTCCATTGAGGAAGTTAACTTAAGGGTCAGCTACCAAGCACTGGTTCGCAGGCAAGAGAGTGAGGATTTCTATACACAGCTTCATGACGCTCGGACTGACAGCATAGACATTAGACTCGAGATTGATGTAGTAAGAGGCCAGATGACTGCTTACGAGACAGAGTTGCATGAGGTACGCCAGACTTATCTTAGCTCCAAGGCTCGGAATAGGGCATTATTGGCTTGACTTGAGACACTAGAGACTCACATGAGTAGTATGGAGTGGCATCGCCAGAGAGCTGAGGATCATGCAGTTAGACAGATGATGTGTACCCGGGTGCTAGAGGCTAGAGCTCAGATTGATATGGTGGAGGACACCGATAGTAGCTGTTAGTTGTACTTTTCATTTCTAGCTATCTTGTATAGTCTATTAAGTTGTATGGGTAACTCCCAGCAAATAGACTTTAGGACCTATTTTCGTTTTCTGTACTAGATCATTAGTGGTCATTTTGTATCCAAACAAATCATGTATGATTTGACATTATGTTATGAAATGTTGATGTATTATGTTATGGTTGATCTCATTTTATTCATTCCCCATTGTGTTGTGGTGTAGTTATTATTATCATGTCCATTTGTATCTCACGTACATTGTATTCTTGTGATTAGTATAATCATGCTTGTAACAAGACAAGGAGCAAACGACGCCATGACTCCAGAATCCATTCAAGCTATGATCGATTGGGCAATCCAAAGAAACTCTACCCATACTCAGGATGATGCAAGCTAAAGTTTGGGTGGAGGAATCAGAAGGCCTGTGGAACCTACACGTGTCTGTTCCTACACCGATTTCATGAAATGCCAACCCTTGAACTTCAAGGGAATAGAAGGCGTTGTTGGTTTGTCTCTGATAAGTGCTTAATTACACATATCTTTTACCTCTAAAAACGAGCTTAAATGACCAAAAACAGACAAAAACTGCCAAATATATGTTTGTTTTGCATTTGTATTGTGCAGGAAGTGGATATCATCAAAAAGACAGAAAACCAAGCCAAAATGACAAAACTGAGCATGGAATGGAAAAGACTGTGCAAAATCAAGGCCAAAAGTCCAAAAATGCCAAAGTCAGAGTCAATACTGAAGAATCAGCAGTCAAACCGGAGCCGGAACTGAAGAATACTATTGAATGCAATCTTATTTATTTTTTTCAATCTTAACCATCATGATGGGACGGGAAAAGACCAAAATAGTATATTTATGAAGACTGTAGAAGTCAAATGGGCCCTCAATCAATTAAAACAGGCCCATTTGTGTGCCAATTGACAAAGACTGTGAAGACAGGAAGGCCCAATCCTAGCCCAGTTACAGCCAACTTCAGCCATTGTACACACAAAACCCATTCATACACTCTTTATTGGGCTTGGAAAAAGGCCCCAATATCCAAAACCAAGCCAAATTCTGGCCCATTCTAATCCTTTTGATAAATAATAAGGACATAAAAAGGTCATTTTTAAAGTTGTTTTATAAAGATAAATGGAAAAATAAAAAAAAAATAAAAAAAAAAAAACAACAAAAGAAAAACAACAAAAAAAAAAAAATAAAAAATAACAAAAAAAAAAAAAAGGTAAAATAAAAAAAAAAACATAAAAAAAAAAAAAAAAAAAAATAAAAAAAACAAAAAAATAAAAAAGAAAAAAAAAAAAAAAAAAACAAAAAAAAAAAATAAAAACAAAAAAAAAAAAAAAAAAAAAAAAAAAATACAAAAAAAAAAAAACACAAAAAAAAAAAAAAAAAAAAAAAAATGACTCTCTCTCTAACAACAAAACAAAAAAAAAACAAAAACAAAAAAAAAACACGATAAAAGAAAGGACATAAATCTGCCAAAACCATAAACCCTTTACCCTTTTTAACCCTTAGGGCGGTGTTTTGCAAAATTCCAAACTTCTTTTATTCTTTTGTTATTTTAAAAGCAGGGACGAAATTGCAATTCCAAACTACTTTTAAATCTTTTAGTTAATAAACCACAAGGACCAAAAGTGTTACTTTCTAAAACATTGTATTATAACTAATTTTCGCGCAAAATGGCTAGCAGAGTAGTATTAGTTTACCCAGTGACACGAGAAAGAAAGTTGAGGGGTACTTAAACTTGCATCATCTCAAAACATTATCTTTAAACCTGCAGAGAACATCACCTGTACACACCTATACACACCGTCTCCCCGCACAAAACTTCAAAACCCCACTTTCACATGGTTTTTCTTGCATAACACCTCCCAAAGTACCTTCCCAGCCTCACCCATACCTTTCCCAAACAAAACCATTGCCCCTATAACCCTCTCCCTTGGTATTTCACACAACCCAAAGTCGACATCCATGGCTGAGATCAATAGAAGGCATATGGAGGGCTAGGATTTGCTCAGGATTGCATTGCACTTCACAAGAAACACAGCCCAAGAGCTTTGAGCTGCTATAAAAGGAAGAGAAGCCCAAGCCGAAAACACACACCCTGTTTTTAGTTTAATTTTAGTCAAAGTCTTTCTATTTTTACATTATTGTACTCAGTTATCTTTTTTAAAGTTTATGTTGTAAGTTTCTTGGTTTTTAATAAAAAGATAAGAATTTTCTTGATATTGCCATTGTCGAAATTTGAAGTCTAATTTAAGCTCTTTAATTCTGTTTAACTTGTATAAGAATGTGTTAAAATGGATAACCATTACTTGTAATCACCTTTTCCAAGCCTGTTCTTAACTAAAAAACAGTTTACAAGCTCTTTTATATACTTAAGGGGGTGTTTGGTTTAGTGTTAAAATGGGTCACCATGGGTTTGTTGTGGGTCAAGCTCACTCAGCCAACTTTGGCTGAGTGTGTAGGCCTTATTAAGCTAATTTAATCATAGTTGTTAGTTTAAAAATAAGTTTTCATGATCTTTTTGTTTTCTGTCAAGACTTGAATAAGCAAAATCTAGCTAAACCACTTAAGCTGCTTATGCAGCTCCTAAGACATTTTTGTGCTGTTGTTGTGTTCTAGCCAGAGATTGGAACACCACTCTGTTCTGTCTTTTTGGTTCCTGTGTGTTAAAACTCCCGTCAAACGCCCAGTATGGTGTCGCATCTTGTGTTTTTGAGAATCCCCATTTTAAGCCCAATAACTCAGCATGTTTTAGTTCATCATTATAGCTTTAAGATTTTGAATTAAGTTCATTTACAACCTTTATCTGTTTGGGTTGGTTTTTGGGAAATAAGCTCTTGAGAAACTTATTGTGTTAAGCCTAAAAAAGCCCTTTAAGCCCAAAAAACTTGAAATAATCTCCCTCGGTGCTAGACCCATTTGCAGCCCCCCTTTTTATAGCTTTATTTTGTATAAAGCTTCTAGGATATTTTTGCCTTTTATTTGTAGCTTAATTAGTTAGTCTTTAATTATATATATATAAACTTTTGTAGCTAGAACACCAATAGCCAACTTCTCTATCTCTAGGCCTCCATTAAACGTAAGCCCATTTTTTTTATTTGTTTTCTTTTAAAAACTTCACTATAGCTTATTTGCCCCAACCCTCATTCCCGCATTTTTTAGGGCCCTACATTTAGATAACAATAGCTTATTTAGGACTCCCCTAGCCTTATTATCTGTCCCCTATAGTTTTCTAGCTTATTTGTTGGCTTAAACCCCAAAAAGAAAAGAAAAATAGCTAAAAGCATATTTAGCTTTGCAGCCCCAATAGATCACACTTCTGCTTATTCTTGACGGATTCAGCTTATGTGCTTATTATGAAAAATGTTCCCTATAAGCTCCTCTAGAAGTTTGCTGTTTTGAGTTTTGTCTAATAAGTACTTTGGACCCACCTTGCAATCGGGGTCCACCTCAGGGACCATTTGTGTAATTTTGTCTTTTTTGGTAAACAGTGTTAGTCCACTGCTGGTTAGATTAAGCCTGTTACCGTTTGTCCTTGTTGTTTTCATGGTTAGTCCTTTAGTTTAACAGCCATTAGACTTTTAGTTAATTAAATAATTAATTTAGGTTTAAATTTAATTAGTTTAATTACTTTTTATTTAAACAGTAAAATTTGGGCATTTTTATATTTTTAGAATTGTTAATTTTTTCTTTATTTAATTTCATTTTTTCAGAATTTTTATAACTTTTATTTTTTGTCTTTTTCTATTTTCTTAGTTTTAATTAATTAATAATCTTTAAAAATTTATAAAAAATCAGAAAATTAATAAAAAAATATTTTTCTTTTTTCAAAAGTTTCTTTGTCATTTTAGGTATCTAGGAAACAATATAAAATTCTGTATAGGCTTAATTTTTCAGAAATTTCGTTTTAGAAAAACACCCCCCCCCCCCCCCCACCCCCCCTCCCAACCCAGCCTCCGGGATACGCACACCTCTACACATTTTTTCCGTGGTGACTTGTTTAGACCAGTATATGTCATTTATCATAGCATGCAGATCAGTGGATCGTTTGTAGTGACTAATCGGACGCGACTGAGGCAGGATATCGGTGTTTCAGTTATAGATACAGATTGTGAGCTATGCTGTTGCCCAATGTATGAAGTTAAATAGGATTTAAATTTGGATTTTTTTATTTATTTAGCTCGAGTTCTCAGTGTGAGTAATGTGACAAGTGCGTCGAGGTGAAGTAGATCCTAAAATAATGATGACTTCCTCCACACCCCCCGACTACCTGTAGAACCTCTGAGTCGCTCGCTCCACCGCTCATCTAACCGCATAGGAAGCACTCACATACCGAAACCTCTACCTTCTCTTCCAGGCGATCTCTTCCACCTCACGTACCTAACAAATTTGCTGTTTCTCACGTTACGTTTTTCTACCTACGCATCCACATCTCCTCTCACACTGTGCTTGTTCTTCCCACGCCAGATTAAACCTTAAGTTTTATTTAATTTTAGTTATTAATTATATCAGTTTCTCCTATATTCCTATTTACTCATACAAACCAGGAAATTAAATTTCAATTGCAGCCTCGTAGGGACATACGACCCGGGTACTATCTCTTCGGAATCTTTTTATTATTGATTTTCTTACTTGTGTATTTTATCCTTTTTGTGATATTGAACCTTTGCCTTGGTCAAGGGCATTCGGTTAGAATCTGCATTAGGGTTGCTATTTTAAGTGTATACCGTCCGCGAATCAATTTTTGGCGCCGTTGCCGGGGAGGCATTTGCTACGATTTCTATCCAACTTTGATCTGAACTTGTCTTATTGTTAATATATCATATCAAAAAACCCAAAAATATTTTTCTTTCCTTTTTATTAGTACATATCATATAAAAAAATTTAAAAAAACCAAAAAAAAAAAATCATCAAAAAAATAAAAAAATTGTCCATAAAAATTAAAAATCACTAATTGGTAAAATACCAAAATATAATATTCTCAACTGAGGTATTATCATAATAAGTTCCGGTGAACTGCTGAGTTCCCAATCGAACCAAAAGATTTAAACTTGTTCTGGTCACTTACGATTTACGGGGAGGGGGGGGGGGGGACTCACATCATTCTGATTAACAAACTATAAAGTGAGTGTTTAAGGAGGGGTTGTTCCTAGGAACTACGACTCGAACAGGAGAGAATAAGCTTCGCGCCTTTTCCTACTCCTTCCGCTCACTGTGCGTTTTTCATTCTAGAGAGCTACCGTGAAGTAAGATTGATTATTTGGCTTAAGTTGTCTATCTCTTTTGTCCGTTTAAAATAGATGTGAATATATTTTAAATCCAAATAATTCCAAATAAATTAGTGTTACTTCTTTTTTCTATTTATTCCATTTTGTGCATTGCGTCACTCGATCTCAGTCTCTTGTGAGCAGCGACCTTCCCTCCACCAGAAGGAACGCAGTTTTTAGTTGTTATCGATACCTCTCCGTATAGAATAACCCATTTCAGGTAGATACTATCGTGGCAATGGCCAACACTCGACTATGGCTCAATTGCTCCAGGGCCACCCACCGATGGGTTACGAGGACGCGAATCCTTATTCCTGTAAATTGTGGCCAAAACTAATTTCGAGCTAAAGCATGGGTTAATCAATCTTGTCCAGAACAAACAGTTTCTTCGTCATGACCAAAGAAGACCCGCATGCTCATATCCGTTACTTCACAAGTCATCAACAATTGAGGGCGTTCCCAATTGTTCCAATTACTACGATTAAGATTATGACTTTTTCCATTCTCTATCAGAGGGAGCAGGCTCCGAATTGGCTAGAACAAAGAACCCCTAGAATCCCATTCAAACTTGGGGAGATTTGTATCCAAATTCATTCAACCAGTTTTCCTCCTTCTTAAGACACGATCTTCGCAATGAGATCACCAGATTTCAAGCAAAGGGATGATCGATGATCGTTTTACGAGGCTTGGGATCGTTTCAAATGATCTAGTTAGGGCATGTCCACACCATGGATTTCTCAGAAGAATGATCAACTTGATACATTCTATAATGCCTTTGAACATAAAATGATCCAACGATTCATTGAACTCGCTGAAGTGGAAACTTTTGGACAAAATGCTCTGCGAAATGTTTAAAATCTTCGTAGAGCAATGTCAAGGTTCGTCAAACACGAGCTAAGGCAGTTGTTGCCAAGGTAAGTACGAACTCTTCCACCCAAGCTGTTTCATCTGATGTTGCTGAACTTAAGGATATTGTCCGAGCATTGCTCTTAGACAAGAAGAACCAAGCTTCTGCTCCAGCTCCAGCTCCTGCACCTGTCAAAGCAGTTGAGTAAGTTGTGTTACTTGTGGTGGTGCCTTTCCTCACCAAAAAAAACTGTCAGCCACTCATGAACGTTTATCGGTCCAACATTTCTGCGTATGTGTCACAAGCCGCTGAAGCTAATTACAACAAGTAAGCTCAATTTCCGAACCTCAAATGGTTTCAAATCATATTTGACCTCCAGGTTTCCACCCGTTCAGAACTCTCAAGCTAATAATGTCAAACATTTCAATCGGGGGAATAACTTTAACCAAAACCGGGAGAGCAATTTCAACAAAACAGAGGGTTGGAAATTTAATCAGTCCAATTTCCAGGTCAGAACGCACGCAAATTCCCTTTAGCTGTAACGACTCCACAGGTATAATCGAGTCCTTCCTATGTCGATATTGTACATCGAGTCTGCCACATCAGTCCCAGCACATCTCTTATCACCGGCATATTTCACCATCTTTCTACATTCCACCTATTTATTCAGACAAACAATAACATCCTTATCAAAACACCATCCCACTTGCTAAGATCAATACACTATAATAATACTATTAATCACTCTGGCTCGTCTGGTAAAAGCTAAGTAGATCGCCTACTACCCCCTCCTCCGGCCACCCACACTTGACTCGCCACAGCGCGTTGTAGTCTCCTCAATGACCAACCTACACATCAGAAGTCCCAAAATACATGCAAATCACACAAATGGACACTCTTCTGAACTGACATGCTTTCAAAAAATTTGTTACTGCTAATAATGACTCTTCTACTTCGGTTATGGAGCTATTCCCTCACCGGTTAACACTGTTACCAAAACCAATAGGAAGATTTAAAAGGTATCACCTACCCGAAGTTGGGTCGTTACCATCCAAGGAACGAAAACAGTTATCATTGGACACGAGGTGACTATTTGGAACGATTGCCTCCTGCTTAATAACGGAAGCACCGAAGAGTCCAACCTCCTGTTGTTCATAAATTCAGTCTGTAATCCAAATCCTTAGCCCAATGTTGATCATTTTTGTTGCTCCCGTACCAAATACTAAAACATACCGTTTCTCTTCCATATCCTTCGAGGCGTGATAATGAAAAGAGCCGTAACAAGCTAATGAACAAATTCGACAAATTTCTTATGAAATCTTCAAAGAGAATGAGTTTCGAGATTAGCTTTACGGATTGCTCTGTTTTGGATGCCAAATACCGCCTCGGCTCTTAAGAACCTTTACTTGGGATTAAAAGAAACTTACTTGAAGTGGCTTCGATACTTCCAATGAAACCATGGTCTTGCTCGACTTCGATGAATGAACAGTGTTCGGCAGTCATTCTTGGAACAAGTTACCCAGAAAACTTGGAGACCCCGGCAAGTTCCTGATTCCTTGTGAATTTCCAGGGATGGATGAATGCTTAGCATAGCGATTCGGTTGCCAGCATTAATCTAATGCCATTTTCAGTCTGGGGAAATGCTTTCACTTCCTGAATCTTACATCCAACTTGCATGGACACTCGAACTTGCGGAACGATCAATTTCTAAGACCAATGGGAATTGCAAAAAGACATCTACCTGTTTAAAGTTGGTGTATTTCCTCTTTCACAGCCGACTTTTGTGGTTGTGATTTTGAGGCCAGGACCCCCGATGTCCCTTTAATTCTCGGAAGGTGCTTCTTAAAACCGGTTCGTGCTTTGATTGATGTGCACAAAGGGTGAAAATTAAACTCTTAGAAAAGGAAGTGAAGCCATCACTTACAATTAGGATCAGACTTCGAGGATACTCGGCCAATTACATAACTTTGACGGCAAACACGATTTGCGTCTATTGATATGGCTGTGAAGGAATACTTTCAAGAAGTTCTTTGGTTTTACTGAACTGATATAATCGCGAGTGGAAATTCCACTCCGTATTATGATCCAATTGTTGCTACTTCTTCTCCTACCCTAACTCCATTTGGGGATAGTGATTTCTTGCTTCTCGAAGAAGCCGACTCTTTCCTTGGTCTAGCAGATGATCCGGATTGTTGTCAGTCATATATCCTTTCTACTATGATCTGAGGGGGACATTTTATTCAGGAAGCATCTTGAATAGTGAACCACCACTTCCCCCTCCAAGTCAAGGAACAAAATACAACTTATCTCCCAGGAAGTCGAACTGGCTTATAGTCTGTGAAAACTAATAACAGCCAATTTTCCATTGATGAAAATCTATGAGGTTGAACTCAGGAACTGCTCCCATCTCGGAGTATGCATTTTTTGTTGAGGGCGACAACAAGTTGCCCGTAATTATTGTACTAAAGAGTTGATGTTGAGGAAAAATCCTGCTCTCATAAAGGTGCGAAAGTCCACAAAGCGAGCTCTCGCTTGGAAACTTTCTGACATTCAGGGTATCAACCCGGAATTTTGTACCACAAGATTCTTAATGGAAGAAGACTATGCACCAGCGGGTCCAACATCAAAGAAGATGTAATTCCAAAAATCACGATGTTTTTAAAAAGGAAGTTGAAAAAAACTTATCGAAGATGGATTGATTTACCCTCATCTCCGACAGTCCCTGGGGGGGTTAGCCCGATTACATTGTGTACCAAAGAAGGGAGGAATGATTGTGTAGTGAACGGGAAAATGAGTTCGATTCCAACTGTTTGGTTACCGTGATGGCGATGTGTGCATTGAATATGTAAGTTAAATGATGCCACCCGCAAAGACCACTTCCCTTACATTCATGACCAAATGCTTGATGGAGATTAGCAGGGGAATGAATACTACTGTTTCCTCGATGGTTTCTCGGTTATTTCCAAATCCCCATTGACCCCGTGATCAAGGAAAAGACTACTTTACTTGACATACGGACCGTTTGCCTTCCGTCGCATGCCTTTCGGCTTATGCAATGCTCCAGGGCACGTTTCAACGATGTATGTTAGCAAATCTTTCATGACATGGTTGAGAAGACGATGGGAAGTCTTTTTTTTATGGAAGACTTCTCGGTCTTAGGGAATTCTTTCCAAAAAACTGCCTCTCCCGTTTAGACCCACATGCTTCAAAGGTGTGAAGACACCAATCTTAAGGTCTTAACTGGTTTGAGAAGAGCCATTTTATGGTCAAAGAGGGCATGGTGCATTGTCCACGCCATAAGATTTCTAAGAAAGGGATTGAGCGTTGACAACGCCAAATCGATGTCATTGCAAAATTACCTCATCCTACCACCGTCAAGGAATTAGGGAGTTTTCTCGGTCATGCCGGTTTTTACCGGCTGGTTCATTCAGGTTTCTCAAAAATATCCGACCAAGGGGACCATCTCTTGAGAAAGAATTACTCCCTCATCTTTTCGATGACTGCATTCGAGCTTTCCATACATTGAAAGATGGGGACTTACGAAAGCTTCCATTCTTGATAACTCCAAACTGGGACCTTCCATTTGAGCTTATGTGCGATGCAAGCGATTTCGCCATAGGTGCAGTTTTGGGGCAACGTCATGAGAAACATTTTCGGCCTATCCACTATGCTAGTAAGACCTTGATTGAAGCACAACGAAAATAACTACTAGACTGAAAAAAGAATTACTTGCCATAAGTGTTATGCTTTTCCAGTAATTCAGGTTTACCTCATCCATTGAAACAAAGGCCAAATTTTTTCAGTGCATACGGACCATTCCGCCCTTAAGTATCTCTTTGCTAAAAAGGACTGCCCAAGGCGGAGATTGTCCGATGGGTTCTCCTCCTCCATGGAATTGGCTTCAAGTTATGATACTAAGGCAGCCGGTGAGAACTCGCACAGCCGATCATCTGTCCAGATTGAAAGCCGTATTGAAAACGTCAATGATCTAAAGAAGATAATGAAAGTTTTCCTCTTGGACGTTAACATAATGGTGACCTTTGTGGAGATTCTAGAACCCCACGTGGTTTGTACGACTTTGCGAATTACCACGCGGGTGGATTCATTGGGAAGGGTAGTGAATACCAGCAGGAAAAAACAAAGTTTTTCAAAGATGTTAAACACTATTTCTGGGACGACCCCTCTTCTTGTTTAAAATTGTGCGGATCACAGTGACTCAGGCGATGTGTGCACGGGCATATGTAGCATCTTGAGGCTTCTCTAGCTTGCCACATGGACCCACGGGGGACATCATGTTGCAACTCACACGCAAAAAGATCTTTGACTCCGGTTTCTTCTGGCCTCTACCATCTATAAGATGCCACGAGTTTGTCAAGAAACTGTGACTCGTGCCATCGTAAAGCGAAAAAACTTCACATCGTGAAGAGATGCCTCATAACTCATTCCAAGTTTGTGAATCTTTGACATGTGGCGGCATCGACTTTATGGGCCCGTTCCCGTCTTCACGAGGCGGAACACAGTAATTCTCGTGGCAGTCGACTATTGTCAAAATGGGTTGAAGCGCGGGAAAGCGCTCCCCACCAATGATGCCCGAGTAGTTCGCAAATTCTGAAATCTCTCTTCGCAAGATTGGTGCTCCCCGTGCAATCATAATGTTGATCCGGAAACCCATTTTTGTAATGACCAGTTTGCAATGGTCATCAGAAATATGGAGTTACTCACCGTCTACTCCACCGCTTATCCCCCACAAACAAGTGGGCAAGCTGGATAGTATCAAAATCGTGGTTTGAAAAGAATCTTGAAAGATCCATAGGTGAAAAAAACGTGCCTCCTGGTCGGACAAAACTAGATGATGCATTATGGGGGCTTTACGCACAGCTTACAAACTAACCATGGGGTTTGTACTCCATTACAAGCTTGTGTATGGAAAGGGCATTGCATCTACGATAGGCTTGTGCACAAAGCCTACTTGGGCCTTAAAGCAAGCAAACTTCGATCCAATAATTAGGTGTGATCACCGGAATGTTAACTCATATGAACTTATGAAACTTCGTCGATCATGCCTATGAGAACTCTTTGATTCTATAAGGACAACAAAACAAAAAGGCTCCATGATCTAAGATCAAAAACAGTGTTTTTCAACATCGGTGATCGAGTCCTCCTCTTTATTCCTGATTAAAGTTTATGGGCAAACTAAATTCCGTTGGAATGGCCCTTTCAATCATCACTAGAGTATTTTCCATATGGCACTGTTGAGCTTTCTCAAGCCAACGGGTGCGGATTTTCAATATTGAATGGTCATCGCGTCAAAGCACTACTTTGGAAGGGAACGTACCACACTTGGTAGTTCAGGATCTCCAAACTTTTCCCCATGGATCAATAAATCCTGGTGATGGGTCAATGCATCGTGACCCTAAACCAAGCGCTTGGTGGGAGGCACCCCTGCTTATCGTAGTATTAAAATAATGTTTTGTTGTTGTGTTAAGATTAGCTTGTCTTTTCATTACCCGTGTTTCCATGTTGTGTTTTTGTTATTGTCCAGGATTTGCCGGATGTGAAAGACTCTTCAGGTTTTGTCATTCATCAAGAGTTTCCACAATCCTCACGCTTCATTTGGAACCGATATCCTAATCTTTATCGACTAAAGTTTTATTCTTTGGGCATAACCTCTATAAATGGCCTTAGGATTAATGTAATACCCTTTCAAAACCATCGAGGACGATGTTATAGTTCTAGTTGGGGGGGTATCTTTCAGATTTGTTGTTGTGCCTGCAGCATTGATTACACGTAAACCCGTTTTTTTTTTTTACCACCAATAATACCAAAAAAATGAAAAAATATTATAAATTTTTCAAAAATTATAATAAGTTGGTTTTGTCGCAGTTTTGCTTATCCTTTTGGGTAGGATTAGAATTGATAATTTTTGACTGACTCGGGCGTGTGGAGCCACTAGCTAGTGCCTTTAGGCCCGGTGCTTTCACGAATTCTGATTGCTTTTGAATTTTAATAATGTGAAGAGCGAGAAATGATAGAGTTAAATATAAGTTTATGTGCCAAGCAAGATTCTTCTAAAAACTTATACAAGTAACTTGTGGTTTTCTCTCCCGTGAATTTCTAATCCACCTAATCATACGTACTCAATTTAATTCAACTAAGTCAATCGATGTTTTCAGAAAAAGCTTCAAATTTGTAACTTGAGTTTTCAAAACGAGATTTTGTAGTGATATAAAAGATAAATGCCAAAGAAGCATGAATGAAATGTGAATGCAAAAATGCATGAATATTGAAATTTTGCCAATGAAGCATACAGTTGATATTATGGAGCAAGTAAAAGATGTGTCGTGATATCCCACTCCGCTAACCACGAGGTGGGGGTTCAAACTAAGACGTCTTTGCTTCTAGGGATTTGGTGTGTCGTGATATCTCACTTGGAAGAAAGGTCTAGGTGAGGGTTCAAACTAAGACACCAATCCTTAGCCATATTTAGGAATAAAGTGTTATGTGATTTCCCACTAACGCTCAGCAACGGGGTGGGTTTTCAACTAAGAACAAGGTCGTTGGTGTGATATCCTGCCTCGTTAACCACGAGGTAGGGGTTCAAACTAAGCAACGCATTCCTAGCTTAAAGAACTTATGATTATGATGTTGAAAATGTTGCAAAAAGTTCTAAAGTTTAAATCTCGAAATCAAGTTACGAAGTCTTAATAAGTTGTTGCTTTGAGTCATGATTCATTTTTGAATTATGACTATGAAAATAAGTTGATCTATGGTTAAATTAAAATGAGTACACACATTCAATCGTATATCCATGTTGGGAGTTGAAAATTCACAAGTCATAAGTATGAGGGCTTAACATATAAACTTATATCGACAATGATCTTGTTTAATTGCTTAGCTTGAAAACTTTGCGAAAATCTAGAGGACGATGAATTTAATCGTCAGGGACATCAGTAGATCACTCTACGGGCGTCTTCTCATTCTATGATCCCTAGTTAATAAATAAAGAAAGTCAAACTTGTTAAAAAATGAGAAAATCCAAAAATATTAGTTGTAGTTAGTGTAAATTCAGAAAATGGTGAAAACGGGGCTTACGTGTTTACTTCATAACATTGCGTGAGGACACGCAATACCTTAGTTTGGGGGATTTGATAAGTGCTTAATTACACATATCTTTTACCTCTAAAAACGAGCTTAAATGACCAAAAACAGACAAAAACTGCCAAATATATGTTTGTTTTGCATTTGTATTGTGCAGGAAGTGGATATCATCAAAAAGACAGAAAACCAAGCCAAAATGACAAAACTGAGCATGGAATGGAAAAGACTGTGCAAAATCAAGGCCAAAAGTCCAAAAATGCCAAAGTCAGAGTCAATACTGAAGAATCAGCAGTCAAACCGGAGCCGGAACTGAAGAATACTATTGGATGCAATCTTAACCCATCTGATGGGCCGGGAAAGCCCAATAGTATATCTATGAAGACTGTGAAGACCAAATGGGCCCTCAATCAATTACAACAGCCCATTTGTGTGCAATTGACAAAGACTGTGAAGACTTTGAAGGCCCAATCCTAGCCCAGTTACAGCCAATCTCAGCCATTGTACACACAAAACCCACTTCATAACCTTATTGGGCTTGAAAAAGCCCAATAACCAAGCCCAAGCCCAATTATGGCCCATTAATCCTTTTTATAAAACAATAAGGACTAAAAAGGTCATTTTTAAAAGTGTTTTATAAAGAAAAATGGAAAAATAAAAGAAAGGGACTAAATCTGCCAAAACCATAAACCTTTACCCTTTTTAAACCTAGGGGGCTGTTTTGCAAAATTCCAAACTTTCTTTTATTCTTTTGTTAATAAAACAGCAGGGACTGAAATTGCAATTAACCAAAACTTCTTTTAAATCTTTTAGTTATAAACCACAAGGACCAAAAGTGTTACTTTCTAAACCTTGTTATAACTAATTTTCGGCCAAAATGGAGTGACAAGAGAAAGAAAGTTGAGGGACTTAACTTGCATCATCTTCAAACTTATCTTTTAAACCTGCTAACCATACTGTACCCTCACCCCGTACCCGCCAAAACTCAAACCCCTCTTTCCCATGGTTTTTCTTGCAATACCACCTCCCAAAGTACTTCCCAGCTCACCCATACCCTTTCCCAACAAACCATTGCCCCTATAACCCTCTCCCTTGGGATTTCACACAACCCAAAGTCGACATCCATGGCTGAGATCAATAGAAGGCATATGGAGGGCTAGGATTTGCTCAGGATTGCATTGTACTCTTACAACAAGCACAACCCATGAGCTACAAGGCTGTGGACTAGTATAAAAGAGCCAAGACCAAGCCGGCTTAAACACACCATTTTTTTATGTTTTTTTAGCTTAACTTTAAATTCCAAGTCTTTCCTTTAATTGTTTAAGTATAACTCAGTTGTTTTTTTTTAGCTAATATTGTAATACTTTTCAGTTTAATAAAAGTTAAGAAGTTTGTGAAAATCACCATTGTCGAAATTTAAAGTTTAATGTTAGTTGTTTAATTCTGTTTAAGTTGTTTAAACATATGTTTAAAGTTATTAAAACTCATTTGTGATCCCTTTCTCAGCTTAATAACCTATAAAAAACAGTTAAAAAAACCTTCTTTATAAATTAAAGGGGTGTTTGGTTTAGCATTGAAAATGGGTCAAACCAGCTTTGTCATGGGTCTTGGCTGAGTGTGTAGGCCTTATTAAGCTAATTTAATCATAGTTGTTAGTTTAAAAATAAGTTTTCATGATCTTTTTCGTTTTCTTGTCAAGACTTGATAAGCAAAATCTAGCATTAACACTTATAAGGGCTTTTTTATGCAGCTTAAGCACACATCTTTGTGCGTGTGTTGTGTTCTAGCCATTTTGAAACACCACTTGTTCTGTCTTTTGGTTTGACAATACAAGTCAAGAGTATGTGTGCATTTGTGTTTTTGAGAATCCCCATCTTTAAGCCCAATAACCAGCATGTTTTAGTTCATCATAATAGCTTAAATTTTGAAATTAAGTTCATTTACAACCCTTTTAAATCTGTCTTGGGTTGGTCTTGGATTAGCTCTGAGTGCTTATGTGTTAAAGCTCTATAAAATGCCCCTTTTAAGCATGAAATAATATAACCTGGTGCTAATAGGACACATTTGCAGCCCTCTTTTTATAGCTTATTTTGTATTAAGCTTTAGGATATTTTTGCTTTTATTTGTAGCTTAATAGTAGTTCTTTAATTCCCCAAACTTTTGTAGCTTAACTCCCCTTCTAGCTTAGCTTATTCTAGGCTTAAAGTAGCCATTTTTCTGTTTTCTTTTAAAACTGTCAATATAGCTTATTTGCATATTAGCTTATTTTAGGGCTTATTTAAGTTATCAATAGCTTATTTTAGGATTCCTTAGCTTATTATCTGTCCTCCTATAGTTTTACTAGCTTATTTGTTGGCTCTAAACCCAAAAGAAAAGAAAAAAAAATTAGCTATAAAGTTTTTTAGCTTTTCAGAGCCCCAAAAGCTCACACTTCTGGCTTATTCTTTGAGATTCAGCTTATGTGCTTATTATGAAAAATGTTCCCTATAAGCTCCTCTAGAAGTTTGCTGTTTTGAGTTTTGTCTAATAAGTACTTTGGACCCACCTTGCAATCGGGGTCCACTTCAGGGACCATTTGTGTAATTTTGTCTTTTCTTGTTAACAGTGTTAGTCCCTGTGGTTAGTTAGCCTGTTACCCCGTTTGTCCTTGTTGCTTTTCACTGTTAGTCCTTTAGTTTAACAGCCATTAGACTTTTAGTTAATTAAATAATTAATTTAGGTTTAAATCTAATTAGTTTAATTACTTTTATTTAAATCAGTAAAATTTGGGCATTTTTATATTTTTAGAATTGTTAATTTTTTCTTTATTTAATTTCATTTTTTCAGAATTTTTATAACTTTTATTTTTTGTCTTTTTCTATTTTCTTAGTTTTAATTAATTAATAATCTTTAAAAATTTATAAAAAATCAGAAAATTAATAAAAAAATATTTTTCTTTTTTACAAAATTTTCTTTTGTCATTTAGTATCTAGGAAAAATATAAAATTTAGTATAGGCTTAATTTTTCTTAAATTTCAGTTTTAGACCCGTTTTTACCGGGTGCTTTTTACCGTTTCTTTTCGTTTAGTATTCAAACGACCTCCGTTTTAGTTCTAGTTTTCTTTATTTTTCAAATTAAGTTAATTAGGATTTAATTTTGATTTTTAATTTAATTTAGCATTTATTTTCTTAATTTTTAGTATTTAGGGTTCCCGATACCTGATTCTGTTCCCCGTATTTTAGTATAAATCTAATTTTAGGATTTCTCTATAACAAATTTTGTTTCCCGTAGTTTTTAAGATCCCCATTTCCTTTGCTTGTTTTCCCGTAGATTAAATTAAGTTTTATTTAATTTTAGTTATAATTATATCAGTTTCTCCATCATTCAATTTCTCATCAAACCAGGATAAATTTCAATTGCAGCCTCGTTGGGACATACGACCCGGGAATATCTCTTCCGGAATCTTTTTATTATTGATTCTTACTTGTGTATTTTATCCTTTTGTGGAATTTGACCTTTTGCCTTGGTCAAGGGCATTCGGTTAGAATCTGCATTAGGGTTGCTATTTTAAGTGTATACCGTCCGCGAATCAGTCTCAATGGCTTGAAAAGATGGAATAAGTATTCCACATTAGCGGTTGTGCCATTGACAATCAGGTGAAGTTCGCTACCTACACTCTGCTAGGTGCTGCACTAACCTGGTAGAATGGCCATGTGAGAACCTTAGGCCATGATGCTGCCTATGCTATGACTTGGGGGACTCTTAAGAAGAAGTTGACGGACAAATATTGTCCAAAAGATGAAATTAAGAAACTTGAAATTGAACTATGGAATCTTAAGGTCAGGGGAAATGATGTTGCAGCTTATACTCAGTGTTTCCAAGAACTAGCCTTGATGTGCACCAAATTTCTTGCTGATGAGACCGAAAAGGTTAACAAGTACATCAGTGGACTTCCTGATAACATTCATGGGAATGTCATGTCTGCAAGACCCAAAACTCTTGATGATGCTATCGAGTTGGCCAACGACTTAATGGATCAGAAACTACGCACTTATGCAGAAAGGCAGAATAACAACAAGAGGAAGGTTGATGATTCATCAAGAAACACTCAACAACAACAACCCTACAAGAAGCAAAATGTAGCTAGGGCATACACTGCTGGCCCTGGTGAAAAGAAGGCTTACACTGGAAATCTACCTTTGTGCACCAGGTGCAACTACCACCACACCAAACAATGTGCACCCAAGTGTGGAAACTGCAAGAGGTATGGTCATACTACCAATGATTGTCGGGTCAACACCAACAACACTAACAACAACAACAACAACAACAAGAATCAAAAGGCAATGGCATGCTATGAATGTGGCAACACTAGACACATCAAGAAGAATTGCCCAAAACTGAAGAATTGAGGGAATGGCAACGGGAATGGCGTAGCTCAAGGAAGAGATTATGCTTTGTGAGGAAGAGATGCCAGCCCAGACTCTAATGTCATCACGTGTATGTTTCTCCTTAACAACCGTTATGCTACAATTTTGTTTGATATTGGTGCGGATAGGAGCTTTGTATCTACCACCTTTAGTTTCTTGATTAACATTACCCCCACTACATTAGAAAATCGTTATGACGTAGAATTAGCAGATGGGAAAATCATAAGAGTTAACACCATAATTCGAGGTTGCACTCTAAACTTCATGAATCATCCTTTCAACATCGACTTGATGTCGGTCCCACTCGGTAGTTTTGACGTCATTATTGGGATGGACTGGTTAATAAAGTATCATGGAGTGATCATCTATGACGAGAAGATTGTACGTGTTCCTTTTGGAAGAGAGATGTTAATTTTTCAAGGCAATGGAAACAACCAAAGGGAAGAATCCCAACTAAATATCATTTCGTGCACTAAAGCACAAGAGTATTTGTCAAAGGGATGTGATGTCTTTTTGGAACACATTACCACGTAGGAAGCCAAAGATAAGTCGGAGGGGAAGCGACTTGAGGACGTGCCGATTGTCAAAGACTTTCCTGAAGTTTTTTCTAAAGACTTGCCGGGTATTCCACCAGCTCGACAAGTAGAGTTCCAAATTGATTTTGTACCGGGTGCTGCACCTGTAGCACGGGTGCCTTATCGGTTGGCACCATCCGAAATGAAAGAACTGGCAGAACAACTTCAAGAACTATCTAACAAAGGATTTATAAGACCCTGCTCTTTACCTTAGGGAGCTCCTGTCTTGTTCGTCAAGAAGAAAGACGTATCGTTTCATATGTGCATCGATTATCGTGAACTGAACAAGTTAACGGTGAAGAACCGTTATCCACTTCCTAGAATTGATGACTTGTTCGATCAACTTCAAGGGTCGAGTGTCTACTCGAAAATTGACTTACGATCAGGTTACCATCAGTTGAGAGTCCGCGAAGAGGACATTCCCAAGACCGCATATAGGATGCGTTATAGGCATTATGAATTTCAAGTAATGCCTTTTGGTTTAACAAATGCATCGGCGGTATTTATGGACCTCATGAATCGGGTGTGAAAACCTTATTTGGATAAGTTTGTGATTGTCTTTATCAACGATATACTAATTTATTTAAAGAACAAGGAAGAGCATGAAGAGCATCTCAAATTAATTTTGGAGTTGCTTAAGAAAGAGGAGTTGTACGCAAAATTTTCCAAGTGTGAATTTTGAATCCCAAAAGTACAGGTTCTGTGACATGTGATTGATAGCAAGGGCATCCACGTAGACCCAGCAAAGATAGAGTCAATTAAGGATTGGGCGTCTCCTAAGACTCCGACAGAGATCTGCCATATTTTAAGACTTGCCGGTTACTACTGCAGATTCATTGAGGGCTTCTCCAAGATAGCGAAGTCAATGACTAAGCTGACTCAGAAGAATGTGAAGTTTGATTGGGGAGAAAATAAGGAAGTTGCATTTTAATTGATTAAACACAAGTTGTGTAGCGCACCCATTCTGGCCTTGCCTAAAGGATCAGAAAACTTCATTGTTTATTGTGATGCTTGGCATAAGGGTTTGGGTTCCGTGCTTATGCAAAATGAGAAAGTTATAGCCTATACTTCTCGACAACTGAAGATCCATGAGAAAAATTACACAACTCATGTTTTGAAACTTGGAGCTGTAGTGTTCGCTCTTAAAATGTGGAGACATTACTTATACGGAACAAGGCGCGCCGTATTTACCGACCACAAGAGCTTACAACATATCCTTGATCAAAAGGAGTTAAACATGAGGCAACGGCGTTGGTTGGAGTTGCTTAGTGATTACGATTGTGACATTCGTTATCACCCGGGGAAAGCAAACATTGTTGTTGATGCTTTGAGTAGGAAAGAACAATCTAGACCATTAAGAGTTCGAGCCTTAGTTATGACAATGGGTTTGAATCTTCCCAAGAAAATCCTAGAAGCTCAGACCGAAGCATTGAAGCCTGAAAACCTCAGTGCTGAATATGTTGGAGGCATGCTCAGAAAAGACCTCCCAAAGGAAAAGTTGGAACCCCGTGCTGACAGAACTCTATGTTTGAACAACAGGAGTTGGGTACCGTGCTTTGGTGACTTAAGGACCCTAATCATGCATGAGTCCCATAAGTCAAAGTATTCAATTCATTCGGGTTCTGACAAAATGTACCAAGATCTAAGGCAATTATATTGGTGGCCCAACATAAAGGCTGACATTGCCACCTACATTGGCAAGTGTTTGACTTGTTCCAAAGTCAAGGCAGAGCATCAAAAACTTTCTGGTTTGCTGGTTCAACCAGAGATTCCAGAATGGAAATGGGATAAAATCACCATGGATTTTATCACTAAACTCCTTAAGACGACAAACGGTTATGATACTATTTAGGTGATCGTTGATCGTCTTACAAAGTTTGCTCATTTTCTGCCAATAAGAGAAAATGATCCAATGGAGAAGTTGATTAGACTGTACATGAAGGAAGTAGTCACCCGACATGGAGTGCCTATTTCTATCATATCTGATTGTGACGGTAGGTTTACATCACTATTCTGGAAAGCACTTCATGAAGCCTTGTGTACTCGTTTGGATATGAGTACGGCTTATCACCCAAAGACCGATGGCCAAAGTGAAAGAATGATCCAAACTTTAGAAGATATGTTGCGCGCCTGCATAATAGACTTCGGGACGAGTTGGGATAGACATCTACCTCTAGTAGAGTTTTCTTACAACAATAGCTATCACACTAGCATAAATGCCGCACCATTTGAGGCACTATATGGTTGAAAATGTCGCTCACCCATCTGTTGGGCAAAAGTTGGAGATGCCCAGCTTACTGGTCCTAAAATCATTCATGAGACAACTGAAAAGATCATTCAAATTAAAAGCAGGATTCAAGCCACTCGTGACCGACAAAGAGTTATGCCGACTTGAAGCGTAAGCCGATGGACTTTCAAGTTGGTGATAGGGTCATGCTTAAGGTTTCACCTTGGAAAGGGGTTGTACGTTTTGGCAAAAAGGGGAAGTTAAACCCTAGATATATTGGACCCTTCAAGGTGTTGTCTAAAGTTGGAGATGTTGCCTATAGGCTTGAGCTACCACAACAATCAAGCCGACTTCATAACATGTTCCACGTTTCAAATCTGAAGAAATGTTTGTCTGATGAATCACTTTTGATTTCGTTGGATGGGCTCCGTATTAATGATAAGCTCCACTTTGTTGAAGAACCAGTGGAGATCATGGATCGTGAAACCAAGTAGTTAAAGAGAAGTGGTATTTCCATCATCAAAGTTGGAGATGTTGCCTATAGCATGCTGCCCCACCTATACCACCCACCAGCCCTGCCTATGATCAGGCACCATTAGGTCATAGGGAAGCCATGATCCGTATGAGAGATGACATCCTCAAGGAGGACATGCCACCTAGGAAGAGATTTGTACTTACTCCTCCCCCACCTGGGTGTGATGTAGCAGAGAGTTATGCTACTACTGCTGCTAGACCTCCTAGAGGTCAGTATGATTTTGTTGATACTGTTGAGGCATGGCAGGGTTTAATTCGTAGTCCCGGTCATGATTCCCGAACTATTGCTAGAGCTGGTGACAAAGCAGAGGATGTTGGTTATGTTAGAGCTTTACAAGCTTCCGAGCATAGGATGTTGACTTCCATTGAGGAAGTTAACTCGAGGGTCAGCTACCAAGCACATGTTCGCAGGCAAAAGAGTAAGGATTTCTATACACAGCTTCATGATGCTCGGACTGACAGTAGAGACATTAGACTCGAGATTGATGTAGTAAGAGGCCAGAGGACTACTTACGAGACAGAGTTACTTGAGGTACGCCAGGGTTATCTTAGTTCCAAGGCTCGGAATAGGGCATTATTGACGCGACTTGAGACACTGGAGACTCACATGAGTCGTATAGAGTGGCATCGTCAGAGAGCTAAGGATCATGCTGTCAGACAGATGATGTGTACCCAGGTGCTAGAGGCTAGAGCTCAGATTGATACGGTGGAGGACACCGATAGTAGCTGTTAGTTGTACTTTTCATTTATAGCTATCTTGTATAGTCTATTAAGTTGTATGGGTAACTCCCAGCTAATAGACTTTAGGACGTTTTTCATTTTTTGTACTAGATCATTAATGGTCATTTTGTATCCAAACAAATCATGTATGATTCAACATTATGTTATGAAATGTTGATGTATTATGTTATGGTTGTTCTCTTTTTATTCATTCCCCATTGTGTTGTGGTGTAGTTATTATTATCATATCTATTTGTATTGACATTGTGATTATGTCTCACGTACATTGTATTCTTATGATTAGTAGAATCATGCCTGTAACAAGATAAGGAGCAAACAACGCCATGACTCCAAAATCCATTTAAGCTATGATCAATCGGGCAATCCAAAGAAACTCTACCCATACTCAGGATGATGCAAGCCAAAGTTTGGGTGGAGGACTCAGAAGGCATGTGCAACCTACACGTGTCTGTTCCTACACCGATTTCATGAAATGCCAACCCTTAAACTTCAAGGGAACTGAAGGCGTTGTTGGTTTGTCTCAATGGCTTAAAAAGATGGAATCAGTATTCCACATTAGCGGTTGTTCCATTCACAATCAAGTGAAGTTCGCTACCTACACTCTGCTAGGTGCTGCACTAACCTGGTGGAATGGCCATGTGAGAACCTTAGGTCATGATGCTGCCTATGCTATGATTTGGGGGACTCTTAAGAAGAAGTTGACGGACAAATATTGTCCAAAATGTGAAATCAAGAAACTTGAAATTGAACTGTGGAATCTTAAGGTCAGGGAAACGATGTTACAGCTTATACTCAGCGTTTCCAAGAACTAGCCTTGATGTGCACTAAATTTCTTACGGATGAGACCGAAAAGGTTGACAAGTACATCAGTGGACTTCCTGATAACATTCATGGGAATGTTATGTCTGCAAGACCCAAAACTCTTGATGATGCTATCGAGTTGACCAACGACTTAATGGATCAGAAACTACGTACTTATGCAGAAAGGCAGAATGACAACAAGAAGAAGGCTGATGATTCATCAAGAAATAATCAACAACAACAACCCCACAAGAAGCAAAATGTAGCTAGGGCATACACTGCTGGCCCTGGTGAAAAGAAGGCTTACACTGGAAATCTACCTCTGCGCACCAAGTGCAACTACCACCACACCAGACAATGTGCACCCAAGTGTGGAAACTGCAAGAGGTATGGTCATACTACCAATGATTGTCGGGTCAACACCAACAACAATAACAACAACAACAACAACAACAACAAGAATCAAAAGGCAATGGCATGCTATGAATGTGGCAACACTAGACACATCAAGAAGAATTGCCCAAAACTGAAGAATTGAGGGAATGGCAACGGGAATGGCGTAGCTCAAGGAAGAGCTTATGCTTTGGGAGGAAGAGATGCCAGCCCAGACTCTAACGTCATTCCGGGTACGTTTCTCCTTAACAATCGTTATGCTACAATTTTGTTTGATATTGGTACGGATAGGAGCTTTGTATCTACCACCTTTAGTTTCTTGATTAACATTACCCCCACTACATTAGAAAATCATTATGATGTAGAATTAGCAGATGGGAAAATCATAGGAGTTAACACCATAATTCGAGGTTGCACTCTAAACTTCATGAATCATCCTTTCAACATCGACTTAATGTCGGTCCCACTCGATAGTTTTGACGTCATTATTAGGATGGACTGGTTAACAAAGTATCATAGAGTGATCATCTGTGATGAGAAGATTGTACGTGTTCCTTTCGGAAGAGAGATGTTAATTTTTCAAGGCAATGGAAATAACCAAAGGAAAGAATCCCAACTAAATATCATTTTGTGCACTAAAGCACAAGAGTATTTGTCAAAGGGATGTGATGTCTTTTTGGCACACATTACTACGAAGGAAGCCAAAGATAAGTTGGAGGGGAAACGACTTGAGGACGTGTCGATTGTCAGAGACTTTCCTGAAGTCTTTCCTGAAGACTTGCCGGGTATTCCACCAGCTCGACAAGTAGAGTTCCAAATTGATTTGGTATCGGGTGCTGCACCTGAAGAACCGTGATCCACTTCCTAGAATTAATGACTTGTTCGATCAACTTCAAGGGTCGAGTGTCTACTTGAAAATCGACTTACGATCAGGTTACCATCAGTTAAGAGTTCGCGAAGAGGACATTCCCAAGACCGCGTTTAGGACGCGTTATGGGCATTATGAATTTCAAGTAATGCCTTTGGGTTTGACAAACACACCGGCGGTATTTATGGACCTCATGAATCGGGTGAGCAAACCTTATTTGGATAAGTTTGTGATTGTCTTTATCGACGATATACTAATTTATTCAAAGAACAAGGAAAATTAATTTTGGAGTTGCTTAAGAAAGAGGAGTTGTACGCAAAATTTTCCAAGTGTGAATTTTGGATCCCAAAAGTACAGTTTCTCTGACATGTGATTGATAGCAGAGGCATCTACATGGACCCAACAAAGATAGAGTCAATTAAGGATTGGGCGTCTCTTAAGATTCCGACAGAGATCCTCTAATTTTTAAGACTTGCCGGTTACTACCGCAGATTCATTGAGGGTTTCTCCAAGATAGCGAAGTCAATGACTAAGCTGACTCAGAAGAATGTGAAGTTTGACTAGGGAGAAAATGAGGAAGTCGCATTTTAATTGATTAAACACAAGCTGTGTAGCATACCCATTCTGGCCTTGCCTAAAGGATCAGAAAACTTCATTGTTTATTGTGTTGCTTCGCATAAGGGTTTGGGTGCCGTGTTTATGTAAAATGAGAAAGTTATAGCATGTACTTCTTGACAACTGAAGATCCATGAGAAAAATTACACAACTCATGATCTGAAACTTGGAGTTGTAGTGTTCGCTCTTAAGATGTGGAGACATTACTTATACAGAACAAGGCGCGCCATATTTACCAACTACAAGAGATTACAACATATCCTTGATCAAAAGAAGTTGAACATGAGGCAACGGCGTTGGTTGGAGTTGCTTAGTGATTACGATTATGACGTTCATTATCACTCGGGGAAAGCAAACATTGTTGCTGATGCTTTGAGAAGGAAAGAACAGTCTATACCATTAAGAGTTCGAGCCTTAGTTATGACAATGGGTTTGAATCTTCCCAAGAAAATCCTAGAAGCTCAGACCGAAGCATTGAAGCCTGAAAACCTCAGTGCTGAATATGTTGGAGGCATGCTCAGAAAAGACCTCCCAAAGGAAAAGTTGGAACCCCGTGCTGACAGAACTCTATGTTTAAACAAAATGAGTTGGGTATTGTGCTTTGGTGACTTAAGGACTCTGATCATGCATGAGTCCCATAAGTCGAAGTATTCAATTCATCCGGGTTCTGACAAAATGTACCAAGATCTGAAGCAATTATATTGGTGGCCCAACATGAAGGCCGGCATTGCCAGCTACGTTGGCAAGTGTTTGACTTGTTCCAAAGTCAAGGCAGAGCATCAAAAACCTTCTGGTTTGCTGGTTCAACCTGAGATTCCGAAATGGAAATGGGATAAAATCACCATGGATTTTATCACTAAACTCCCTAAGACGACAAACGGTTATGATACTATTTGGGTGATCGTTGATCGTCTTACAAAGTCTGCTCATTTTTTGCCAATAAGAGAAAATGATCTAATGGAGAAGTTGATGAGACTATACATGAAGGAAGTAGTCACCCGACATGGAGTGCCTGTTTCTATCATCTCTGATCATGACGGTAGGTTTACGTCACTATTCTGGAAAGCACTTCATGAAGCCTTGGGTACTTGTTTGGATATGAGTACGGCTTATCACCCAGAGACCGACGGCCAAAGTGAAAGAACGATCTAAACTTTAGAAGATATTGTTGGGATTTAAGATTTGATGATTACAAAACCACATATGAAGAAAAGAAGAAAGATGAAAAAAAGGACTTAATGTGCAATATTAAGTTAGCTTCTTATCAAAGCTAGGTTTTCTTGTAAACCCTAGCCTCTCTAGTATATAAAGAGAGGTAGGATGAATAGTTTTATCATCTATCATAGTTAGATCTCTCCAATGAGAGTCTAATAGTTAGTTTATTAGTTTGTGTAATAGTTAGTTATCTAGATAGCATAGTCGACTGATTAAAGTCGAATAGCTTATAGTTTATTAGTATGAATAAAGAAAACCTTGTGATAACATTGATGTTCTTATTTGTTATTCCGTTGTGCTTTATAACATTCAATGTTATTATATCCTAGATGGGCAAAACGATCTATGAAGCCTACAATTAGGTTTCAACAGATATGCTGCGCGCCTGCATAATAGACTTCAGGAAGAGTTAGGATAGACATCTACCTCTAGTAGAGTTCTCTTACAACAATATCTATCACACTAGCATAAAGGCCGCACCATTTGAGGCACTATATGGTCGAAAGTGTCACTCACCCATCTGTTGGGCAGAAGTTGGAGATGCCCAACTTAGTGGTCCTGAAATCATTCATGAGACAACTGAAAAGATCGTTCAAATCAAAAGCAGGATTCAAGCGACTCATGACCGACAAAAGAGTTACGCCGACTTGAAGCGTAAGCCGATGGACTTTCAAGTTGGTGATAGGGTCATGCTTAAGGTTTCACCTTGGAAAGGGGTTGTACGTTTTGGCAAACGGGGGAAGTTAAACCCTAGATATATTGTACCCTTCAAGGTGTTGTCTAAAGTTGGAGATGTTGCCTATAGGCTTGAGCTACCACAACAATTTAGCCGAGTTCATAACACGTTCCACGTTTCAAATTTGAAGAAATGTTTGTCCGATGAATCACTTGTGATTCCGTTGGATGGGCTCCGTATTAATGATAAGCTCCACTTTGTTGAAGAACCAGTGGAGATCATGGATCGTGAAACCAAGCAGGATTTCCACCATAAACCAAGAACATATCTTTAGTATTTCTTAAATACTTAAGAATATTTTTCACAACAGTCCAACGAAGTTCACCAAGATTCTGTTAAAATCGGATTGTTATATTTTGCGCGAACGCAACATCAGGTCTAGTGCATCTTACTGCATACATAATGGAACCCACAACCGAAGCATTGTAACATTTCGCATTTTTCAGGCCAATCATACGACTTGTATTGTTCCAGTGTGTATTGTTAAACTTACACGCGTTTACTTTTATTTGAAATCGCGTAGTTAAAACCCGTTAAGTATATGAATCAAGCCTTACATTCTTTATCTTTGTCCACAAATGATACTTACAATAAAATCAACTTAATAAATAAACCTAACTCAAAAACTTATAATCCCCCTAGCAGCTAACAAACTTTCATATACACTTTTCTTTTCTAAGTCGGTAACTTTCAAAATTAAGGGTAAAGATATACAAAATTTATTTCCTTTATAACTCTTATAACCCATTGGATAAAGCCCATTTCCTTTTGTACAAATTTCTAAACCCACGTGATACTTGGATATATTCTCTTCCATACTTCTGCTCCCCACGCCTCCAAATAGTAATCACCTTTAATTTACCTGTACATTGACCATATACAAGCCTTAAAAATCCTTGCCTTATAAGGATTTACACAATAACGTGATTCAAAAATGAGATACTATGCATGCAAAGTTTTTGAGTATATATGGCCTCTTGCAAACCCAGAAGAAACACACCAGGCTCAAACCATCATATTCATATCCTCACTTTGGTCCTTGTGTTCCTTACATCTTTTCTTTCGACCCACATAAACCCACAAGCGTCATTCCATAAAATTCGTCCATATCAAACCTTAAGTTCCAGAAAACCTTAACTAGTTTCTTGGGTTTTCTTTCGTTGTTTCTGTGGTCGAGCACATCAAGATAGCAAGAAATTAAACGGGTTCGTAATTACAAAGAGGGTACAAGCAGTTGAATTAGGTTTAGTGTTTGGGTTATATACGAGAGGGGTAAAGAAAAGAATTAGGGTTTTCATTGGATAAGCTTTTCTACTCAGCCGAATATTGGTGAGTCTTACATTCATAATTTGTGCCATTCATTTATATGCAAATCATGTCATTTAGATTTATCGTGCTTGAGAAATTTACTCCCTTAAAACTATCATGAACACGACCCCATTGCATGATTACCAGTTGCAAATATAGAAACATACACTTTTGTATCTTTCTGTAACACAAACAAACGGCTTAAATTTGTTAACTACTAATTTGGTAGAACTTTTGACCACATGTTGTTACTAAGCCGTGTGCTAGACCTCTTTGTAACGAAATATAGATACTTAATCATAGTTAGCCGAAATGAAAGTTTAAAAGCAAAACATTTTTTTGTAAACCTTCTAATGTATACGGGTTCATTGAGAAACCCGTATACAAACTTGACCAATAGAATTTATGAGCTTATCATTCGTTAACATAGTATAAGAGTAGTGTTCATGAAAAATTTGAGCTTCTAACACTTTATAACGAAGCGCGAAATAGACTCACAAATCTGTAATTTTATGTATATGAAAACTGCCCTGTTGGGTCGACTTTAGGCCTTGTTCTGACCCACTTAGACTTAGACATAGAGTCAGCAAATGGGGGCATTTTATAGTCGACATGGTAGGCTTTATTTAGCAACTTGAATCACGAAAAATGATTAAGAAACGGACTCGCAAATAGGGACTAAAGTTAGTACTGATGTCGTGTACTCAACAGTTAAAACTGTTGGTAGTCGCGACCCCCCTCCCTTTGCATTCATTTTTGACCCAGCTATCGACCTCAAACCACGAAACTTGTAAAAGGCGAATTGTAATACTCCTGGCATAGTTTACGAATGTATTTTTGGTTTGTCATAAGGTTGCGTAACGAATTTGAAAACTGAGCTTAAATTTAGTACTACTATCCCATATGTCAACAGTTAAAACTGTTAGCCCATAGGGTCACGACACCCCTCCCTTTGGCCACGTTTTTAACATATTAAACGACATTTTTAGACAAAACTTAAATAACGAAAGTTATAGATGACATGGCCTAGTTTTCAAACCATCCTTTTGTTTGTAATTTCATTAAGTAACGAGTCCAAAATTTGATTGTAAAATTCTACATTTGTCCCCCGAATTTTATAAATAAAACTTAATTTTTAAATTCAATTGTTATAACTTCGACCATTTGTTTAACACGTTTAGAGATCCAAACCAAGTGTCTACAGAATTAACCAGAAAAGTACTTACGACCTAGTTTCTAAAATGTCCGATATCGTAATCCATATGTTTAATGGTAAAAGATTATGACCCAATACATTTGGCCAATTTTCATGAATTGTCATATTTTAAACAAGTAATATTTCTCAAACTCAAGCACAATACTAGACAAGATTGCATACATTGTAGTATATTACATGATTAATAATATGCTTATTATTATTTAGGTAGCGGATAGTGTTGCTTTATTTTCGCATGCACCATTTACCTTTCTCGCATCATATTCACTGCTATCTCATTTTATCATTAAGGTGAGTTTATAGTCCTCATCTTACACTTTTTAATCTATTATCAAATCTCGGGGATGAGATCATGTTTGTTTTACAAAATGGATGCAAGTACATTTTAAATTCAAATATTATGAGTTTGCCTAAGTAGCTATAACCCACTATGCCCACCATCATGAACTGTTAATTACTGGATTATAAGCGCGAATGTTATGAATAGATCTATTTGGGAATTAACATCCCCGTTCGGGCAATTTGTAATTGCTAGTTTACCGGTTGGCCGGAAACGACGAATGTATACCATTTCGGACTCATAGATATTACGGGTTGAACATCTACATTGGGCACCATCATTTATATTTATTTGATATACATACATTTTTTAGCTTCAGTGTCATGAGGTTAGTGCATATCGTAATACATTTTTGTGATATTGTATTCGTTGCTTTATTACAAGGAAATTCTGCCATCCGCTTCATTAAATTTATAAACCTATAAATTCACCAACATTATTGTTGACAGTTGAAACATGTTTTCTCAGGTCAATAAGGTGCAAGTCATGGGTATATTGGATGGTCGTCTTTTGAAGTCATATCGCTATAAAGATTTACGTGCATTACATTTTAGGATATTGTTATGTTGTGAAATCTTTACTCTTCAAGTTAAACAATTTAAGCCTATGGGCTTTTGTAACAAACCATTTATGAAATCCAATGTATCAGTTTTTAAACGACTCTTTTAGAGGTCGTTCTTATATCTTGTGCTATTGATCTATGAAGTAATGCCCCTGGAACATCATATTTCGTTGCGACCCATTTTGGGGGTGTTACATTTCTAGCATAACATGGCTCCTCCTGAATTATACATAGGTGATCAGGCTATGCATAATTAAGGACTAACAATGTCATGCTCGTTTTTGTCAAAATTGTTATCGCACACAAGGCGGTACTAAAAGATCCTTGTACGGTGGCAAAATTACACATGGAATAAAAAGGAAAATCGCCTGATACGGTAGAGAAGATAGTTTATACATCGAAAGTCAAAATAGTATACTGGATGATTACAATGCCTTTGTAAAAAGATTCTTATTAATTGAATTTGTGAAACGAATAAATGGTTCACGAAATGAAATCGACATAATTTATAAGATGGCACTTAATTTATTCTTGGAGGAACGATAAAACATCTTGCGGGTTAACAATAATTTCGTTTATAAAAGAAAATGTACCCAGAGCGGTTTTGAACTATTGATCACAGCAAGCATAAGGAACGCTAAGATAAAGGTAAGAGCAACAAAACAAGATAGATGCGAAAAAGATTCGCTAATGGGAAGTGTTAATCTCTAATATCGAGTTATACCGGGATAGAATAAAATCTGAGACAACGATGACAACCTAATCAACCAATGCACCACTACTAGAACAATACATACATATCCTTACAAAGATCTAAATCAAGACAATGGTTGAGAATTTAAGACAACACGAGGAATATGATAAAAGGATATCATAACAACGTCAGTAACCTTAAAAGATACATCAATGACTTCTGAGTTTCCCATACAACCATCTAGATAATTTCGAACAAGGTTGCGGTGTTTACAAAAGAAACAAAAATATACCCGGCATCATAAGGTCACTAACTGTGACTAGCAGTTTAGTGGAACTATACAAAAGATCCTAGATCGACATGATAATTGTCACACCCTGACAATGGTGGAAACTCAGGAATACAACATAATGATCAATCATAACACAAGATACAAAATAGAGAAAACTACATTGCATAAACTCCAAGTGCTATGAAGTCCATCAACCTCGAACAAACTCGAGTGGTGTCCTAAATCGCAACTAAAAATCCACAATCTCTTACAATTATTTCAATGCCCTCACAAGGGACCATAATCCAAACTTAATCCAAAACATCCAAAAACAAGAATCAAAACAACAAACAAGCAAGAATTCAAAAAAAATTCCACTCGGGATACTTCTAAGTCTGCTATCAATCACCAAACTACACTTCTTTCACTTCACCTGAAAATGATACTCAAAAATGTCAACAATAATGTTGGTGAGCTCATAGGTTTGACCTTAAACCCAAACGTTGTGCCAATATTTCAACAGTGGACAATAGTGCTATATGACAGTGAATATATGCAAACAACCTTAGCATCACCGCTAATCAATAACCATATGTCACTTACGCACCTAAAGGGCCTACCAGCTGGAGCACTAAAATTAGGGCAGGACCACACACAAACTTGGGTAGGCGTACCCATCCGCTCCAATAATCACACAAATACTGGGTAGGCGTACAAATCCGCTCCAAACAATCATACAACATATAATATTCACATAGCAGTCATAAGCACATACCTTGTCCCAAAAACAAAACCACATTTCGCACAGATCAATTCAAAACATTTCAAAACACATTTAAGTATCATTTTCCCCCAACGGAAAAACAGTAAAAAGTGGGGCTACGAGAACTCACCTCAAGCAAGTCTTTAGCAACCAAATCTCAATCACACAAGCAAATGCAACGACGCCCGCACACGACCTAGTCCAGTTAATGTCCCAATTTAATCATCCAATTCCAAAACAGTCTTCACGTTTGATGCATAGAGTTTAGACACGTTGTACAATTACCCAAAACAATTTAGTGGTGTTATGGTTGACGACGTAACTCCACAATCATATCAATCTCATTCCTCGATAATACATGCTTATACTATTTAGCGTAAATAGATAAGTAATATAATAAATATTTATAATTATTAAATATAAATATATCTCGACAAGTCCATTCGGTACACCTTAGTCACTTGAAAATAATCATTATACGGTTGAAAATGAAACGTTTACTCATAATAAACACATTAGAGAAGTTTTGAGAAAAATTATATTTTTCGTCTTTTAGTGAATTTATTAAATAAATAAAATAATTAAATATTATTTTATTATTAAAAATCAAAAATCATGTTTTTAAGAAAATTTCTAAGTATAAACTTTTTACGAAATTTCGACATGACCCGTACGTTTATACAACGTTTTCCAAGGTTTCAAACCTTATTTTCAACAATTTTTCACAAATTCGACACTTTTCGACAAAATTCCAAAATCTCAATCTTTAACACTTACCAACACTTTTCCTCCAAAATATCATTCAATATCACTTCGTAAATACATTTTCACTTTCAAAAGTCCGACAAAGTTTTCATAACTACTAAATATCGCTTATTGGGCCTTAAGGCCCAACAAGGGTCCATTAGGACATTTATAAGTCCAAAATATAATCCAAGTCCAAAACCAAGGTCCATTTACATATATAAGTATATACTTATATGTAAAAATAATCCGGACCACAATAAGCCCTCCCATTAAGCCGCGGCTCAAATAGACTTATTGGGCCGTGAGTCCATAAACTCCAAAATACGTATATTAAGCTTGAAAATAAGCTATTAAGCTATGTATCGCTTTTGGTTACTACCATAAGCCTCAAAAATAGTCCACAACATATGCCATAACACAAAAATAATCAAAAATCACTTCCCTAGTGATCTTGATAAAAAAACGTGGCATATAAGCCCCAAATAAGCCAAGAAATAGCTTAAAAATAAGCCCGAATAAGCTATACAAGCTACTATCAAAAATACGCATTCTAGCATCATATATTATTCAACCATCACGACCACAACATCAAAACTACAAAATCCCTCTTTTTCCTTTTTACTATTCACGAACCAAACACCCCTTTAATCATCCGTTTCGTTTCCAAAAATCGATTTTTACAACGATCAACTTGTACAACTAACATCTATGCATCAAAATAAACCCAAAAGGACAAACGAAATTTAAATTTGAAAACTTACAAGAAAATCTTTAAATTTGTAGATTTCGACACGAACCGGACAACCCAAACGTTGTTTAAATGAATAACCAAACATTAGAATCAACCCCAAATATTTATGTCTTCATGTTTTCTTGATCAATCTTCAAAAACTTATGGTGTTTTCTTGTTGGTGAAGTCGGACGAACACACACACACCTTAAGTGTGTGTTTTTATTTTTTATTTTGAAATGAAAATGGAATTATGAGAAAACTAGTGAAAAAGATAATACTTGTACAAAGCATCTTTAGACAACAAGGCTAAAAATAAGCCTTTCTTTTGACCGGCCATGGTATCCCATAGGGTCTCGGGCCTTTCTTTTCGTGTTAGTATCACTTAAATACTCTAAAACTCACGAACATTTACCCCAAAGTTAATTAGCATTTTTATTCACTTTAAAACTACTTTTCCATTAACCTAGAGTATTTATAAGACATATTTTCACTTTACACCCTTCAAAACTCATTTGGACATTAACGGACGTGTCAGACTCGTTTTTTGGCATTTCTCAAAATTCACTGGTCAAACCACCCGGAATACACATAACACAATAGTACCTTCCAAAAGGGATTATTAATCACATAAAATCACCACCGTCAACACGGTATAAAAATCTAAATAAACTAACAAAAGTCAAATAGTCAAATGACTACTAATGAAATATTCAGAACACAATAAGGGCAAAGGTTACATTCTACCCCCCTTAAAAGAATTTCGTCCCCGAAATTCAACTACTAACATCACTAAACAAATGTGGGTACTTCCACCTTCATCTGACAACGCGTTCCACGTGAATTCAGGGCATGTTACAAATATCCACCTGAACCATTGAACGATGCAATACCAACTACGCTTCAACTTCTTAAACTCTATTTCTAAAATTTCTACAGGTTCTTCCACAAAATTCAACTTAGTCACAAAATCCATAGTTATCCCTTCCCATTTCCATACGGGAATCTCAGGTTATTGGAGCAAGCCAGGTGGCCTTTGATGCTCAGTCCTAACCTTCAAACAAGTTAAACACTTACTAACATATCAGCTATATCCTTTTTCATTCCTAGCCCACCAATACCTATCTCTCAAATCATAATACATCGTATCAGCTCCTGGGTTTACAGAGTACTTCGACTTATAGGCTTCATCTATTATCAGGGTTCTCACCTCACCCTTTAAAGGTACCCATATTCGATCCAGGTAGTACAAAGTTCCATCACTTCTCTGTTCTATCATCTCATCTAAACCTTTCTGCAATACTTGGCAAAACTCATCAGCACCACCTTCTGAGCCACCATATCCTTATCCTTGATACTCACTGAATGATCATATTCATAGCCTCTAACTCACTTAGTGATATACTCTACCTTCCTACATAAGGTCAATCATCCACCACATTTGCCTTACCAGTATGGTAGCGAATTTTACAGTCATAATCACTAAACAACTCTATCCAGTGACGCTGTCGCATATTAAACTCTTTCTGACTAAAGATATGCTGAAGACTCTTATGGTCCGTATAGATGACACTCTTTGTCCCATACAGATAATGTCTCTAGATCTTAAGTGCAAACACAACCGCACCCAACTCTAAATCATGGGTAGTATAATTCTACTCATGAATTTTCAACTGCCTAAACGCATAGGCTATCACTTTACCTCTTTGCATTAACACACGGCCTAGTCCTATCCCGGATGTATCATAATATACCACAAAGTATTCCGGTCCATCGTCTATAAACACTATCACAAACTTATCAAGATATGGCCTACAAACTCTATTCATTAAATCCATAAATATTGCTGTGCATTAGTCAGACCAAAGGGTATTACAGTGAACTCAAAATATCCATAACGAGTTTTCTAAACACAGTCTTTGGTATGTCATCCTCGTGCACTCTCAGCTAATGGTATCCAGACCTAAGATCTATCTTCGAGAAAAACTACGACCCTTGCAGTTGATCAAATAGATCATCAATTCTAAAAGAACCATCCTTTTTCTTAACGAACAACACCAGCGCTCCCCAAGGCGACGAACTTGGTCGAATGAAACCTTTGTCTTGTAGTTCCTTGATGTTCCTACTGCTCCCTCCAATCACAAGGTGCCCACACGATAGGTGACTTTGTATATCGCGTTTCTCCAGGATTAACTCAATCCGAAACTCAATTTCCCGAATAGGCGGTAATCCAGATAGATCATCCGGGAATACCTCGGAAAATCGTCTAAACACAACAATCTCTTTTGTTTCTATACACTGGCCTCAGCACTCATCACATCTCGCTTCCTCCTTTGGACTCTCTCCTACACTCTAAGACCCTTGCCAATCCGTAAGTGGTATCCCGGACTACTTCTCATGGCAAATTATTTTCATCTTATAAATAGACAACCAGTACATACCTATAATCATATCAAAACTTCCATGCCCAAAAGGTATCAAATCGATGCCAAAGATATGACCCTCGATTTTTAGTTTACAACTCTTAATAACCTTATCAATCTCTACTAGATGCGCGCTAGCTATCTCAATCTCATATCTGAAACCTAAGTCGCTGGGCTCTAAGCCTAACAAAGGTATAAAAGTAGTAGAAACAAAACTATAGTCGGCACTAGAGTCAAATAAAGTAGTGAAAAAATGATCGTTTAAAGTAAACATACCCATCACAATGTTCAGATCCTGGCGATCTTCCTCTGGTCCTAACATGAATGCCCTACCCCTAGCCTGGTTCCCTTGGTTTCCACGACCATGAACCCCGTTATTAGCAGCAACTTGATTTGGACGATTTCCTTTCGGTTCTTGTGCTCTATTCAATCTAGGGCAAGCTGACCTGACATGGTCGGTACTACCACACTCATAACATGCTCTAACAGTTGGGTTTCTAGCATTGACAAGATTCACATTCCTCGGCACACCTCTACAATCCTTTGCCAAATGACCCGGGCCGTTACAGTTGAAGCATGTGCGACAAGGCCCTCCGGGTGCATGGTAGGAGTTGCAGGTGGTACACTTGGACCATGTACCCATATTTTCTCTTCATATAGGGTTTACAGTAGTAGCAAAAAACATTCCATCCTAGACCACTTATTTTCATCCCATACCAATCTTTATCCTTGCTATTTTTCCCCCACATTTCCTCTTTTCTCAACTTTCTTAATTGATCCATTTCTTACAGCCTCATCGGTCAGTGCACCAGAACTCTACACAGCCTTCTGTATAGTCTTTGGCTCCGTTGCTTCCACCATCCCACGGATTTATGGAGCAAGGCCATACACATACCTTTCAATCATCCTACTTTCAGGAGTTACCAAGTGAGGAACTAACTTCGCCAACTCATGAAACCTATCAGTATACGCAGCATGACCAGCCCCGACCATGGCGTGCTTCCACAACTCAAATTCTAACTTTTGCATCTCATGACTAGGACAAAACTCTTGTATCATCATAAACTTAAAGTCATTCCTTGACATACTAACAGCAACTTCCCGGCTTAGCGTGCAGATCTGAGAGTTCCACCACGTTAAAGACTTACCCAAAAATGAACCAGCAGTGTATTTCACTTTTTGGTCAATACTACAACCACTCATATCATGCATAAACTCCATTTTCTCAATCCAACGAGTAAGAACTACAGCACCTCCCTTACCATCATATTCCTTAGGGTTACAAGCTAAGAACTCCTTATATGAATAACCTACCCGGTTTCCATTCACTATCACATTCCCAACGTTCTCCTGAACGTTCTCATTAACCACATTACCATTCTGGTTTCCAACATTTCCTCGGTTACTAACCTGAGCCAACATGGCGGGTAAGAGGTTCTGCAATTGCTGGGCAATGATCGTTGAGAAGCCGGGTGCACCCTCATTGGCTCCCTCTACATTCTCATTGACTCCCTCTACACCCCCATTAGCTCCCAAACCCTGGTCATTTCCTTGACCATTCAATTCATCAACACGCTCATCATTACCTTCCCTAGGTCTTCTACCCCATCCACCTCTACCAACCTGTACACCCGTTTCCCCTCCTAATGATTCAGCAGCAGGCCGGCCAGCACTTCGGTCCTCATCCTTGGCGACATTATCTATATGAGGGAGAACATGGGCAACGTTAGGTAAGTGGGAAGACTTGCACATATATGCAGAATATCGTACTATATATAGCCAGATATACACGTAACTCCAACCTACGGTGTCAACATCGATTTGTGTGAACAACATTATCAAGTATGAGTAAGTTATGATACGCTTATAACTGCGTTGGCCACCGAACTTATATTCGAATCCTTTCCTATTCATATCCAATATTGAGCCCACCAATTTCAATGACTGACATAACTAAGGCACCAAACCGCGAACACACAAAGGCATAAAGAAGCGGAACACCACGCACATAGATCCTATACGCAACTAGACGACGAATCTTAGGTTATAGTCTAGGCCAAACCACCTAGTTCTCTATAACCTTGGCTTTGATTACCAATCTGTCACACCCCGACAATGGCGAAAACTCGGGAATGCAACATAATGATCAATCATAACACAAGATACAAAATAGAGAAAACTACATTGCATAAACTCCAAGTGCTATAAAGACCATCAACCTCGAACAAACTCGAGTGATGTCCCAAATCGCAACTAAAAATCCACAATCTCTTACAATTATTCCAATGCCCTCACAGGGGACCATAATCCAAACTTAAAACTTTACAAGTTAAAGTCTTGACAAAATACAATATTCATAACCATCATGACCCAGTCCCCTTGGGTTACATCTTTGCTCTTTTAATACCATTCGCATACCTTTTGATTTAACAGACCTGAAAATGATACTCGAAAACGTCAACAATAATGTTGGTAAGCTCGTAGGTTTGACCTTAAACCCAAAAGCTGTGCCAATATTTCAATAGTGGACAATAGTGCTATATGACAGTGAATATATGCAAATAGCCTTAGCATCACCGCTAATCAATAACCATATGTCACTTACGCACCTAAAGGGCCTACCAGCTGGAGCACTAAAATTAGGGCAGGACCACACACAAACCAGGGTAGGCGTATCCATCCGCTCCAATAATCACACAAATACTGGGTAGGCGTACCCATCCGCTCCAAACAATCATACAACACATAATATTCACATAATAGTCATAAGCACATAACTTGTCCCAAAAACAAAACCACATTTCGCACAGATCAATTCAAAATATTTCAAAACACATTTGAGTATCATTTTCCACCAACGAAAAAATAGTAAAAAGTGGGGCTACAAGAACTCACCTCCATCAGCAATGGAAAGCAACCGCACAATCTCAAATAAAGCAAAGCACAAACAATCTGCGCACAATGTACCCGGCAACAACCTAATATATATATATCCACTTTATTAATACTCGTACAAAATTATCTTATTGTACAAGTGCTCGTCTTTACTCACCCAAATTCCTCATTTTATCCCAAAATCTCATTTAAACTTCATATCATCCCAAACTCGTTATCTCGTAACGTTATCTTGTTACAAAAACCGCTGTCTTATTACCAAGACTTTTATCTCGTTATCAAAACTTTACCTCATATTATGGTTGTGTGTTAATTACACGAAAATGACTCAAAAACACTTGGGCAAAGTGCGACATCACTACAATACATCTCAAACACCTCAAACCGTTGAACGATACAATCGACCAAAATACTCCTAGAAAAACCGACAAAAAGAAATGAGCAATAGCTCAAAAGCCGAAGATAAATATTTCACATTTCTGAAATCGATAAGATATATATATTTTTTAATATATATATATATATATATATATATATATATATATATATATATATATATATATATATGTATGTATACATAAGTACTTGATAATTTAAATAAAATAATAATATTTTATTTTTATTTTCGTCTTTTTATCGGGCTAAAGGGGTACAACGTCTCGTAATGAAATTTTGTCCATTAGCCCATAGTTTTACCTCGCGACACTACCTTCAATAAGAATTATCTTCGTTTCCTCAAATAAAATCGACTCAACGATTATAAATATTAAATGTTTAAGAAAAGATTTCGAGAAAAATTATATTTTATTTTGCATTAAATTCTCAAGTAAAATGATTTTTTTTAATAAAATCTTTGAAAATTTCTCTCTTTAAACAACGTCTCTAAGTATAAATTTCTTTCAAAAATTCGACATGACCCGTACGTTTTTATGACTTTTTCCAAGATGTTAAACCTTAATCCAAACACTTTTTTACAAACCCGACATTTTTCGACAACATCGATATTTTCAACACATTTTATCAATACGTAGCAAAATAACCCCCTTCACATCCGACAAGTCTAACAAAATCTCTCTTAGTCCAACACAATTCCTTTAGTCCATTCATAAGGTTCACAAATTCATTTACTTGTTTTTGGGTCTTATGGCCCATTATGGTCTTAAATGCTTAGCCCGATAGCAAAACTTAGTCCATACTTCTTTTCATAAATCTAAAATACAAATCGAAACCCAATGGGCCTTTAGCCCATTAAGATCCAATTAAAACATAAGCGATTAAGATTCATATTAAGAAAGCCGCATAAACCTCAAGCCGAATAAGCCAAATCGAACACCAAATAAGCTATAAACTTAATACATAAGCCGAAAACCAAATAAGCCATAAGCTTATAATATAAGCCGAAACTAAATAAGCTATAAGCTTAATATAAGCCGAAACTAAATAAGCCATATGCTTAATATATAAGCCGAAATCATAAGCTCAAAATCAATAAGCAAATAATCCAAGCTGGGCCGTGTCTTTTTGCCAACCGGATTGAAATCACCAAACGGACCCTTAATGGGCCTATTCAAACCAAACACACCCTTCGGTTGGGTCGAGCGCACACCGAATCCACAACCACTCGTGGGTTAGGCTGAACAAACAAAAGAGTCGGTTGGGCCGAGCCCACACCGAATCCATCTACACCGAAAGTCACAAAGCTCAAATAAGCTATAGCTTAGCTTATTGAATAAGCTAAAACCTCCAAATAAGCCCTTATAAGCATTTTCATAAAATGAAAAATTATCACAACAACTATTTTATTTAAACTCAAAAATCTTTTCTTTCTTTCCCCTTTTTTTTAGCCGACGCACAAACACCCTTTTTTACACTTTTCGTTTTCAAGTTTTGACCTTTTTGGCGATCAACTTGTACAACTCATATCTAGACATTACCGTAATCATAAAAGTACAACTTTAAATTAAAGTTTTTGAAAAACTTACTTGTTTGACTAGTTTGGTTCGGCCGTGACTCAAATAAGGAAACCAAACCACACAAATCGGTTTTAACGCGAAAAGAACGAACTTGTACACCTTTTATATAACCCACATCTACTAACTATCAACCAACTATCTATTCTTAACCCGTGTTCTTGAGAAAATCTTCAAAATCTTTGTTTTCTTCTTCCTTGTGGTTCATCCAGATCTAGAGAGAGGGAGAAAGAGATTTTTATGTTTTTAATTTTCAAAATGAGATGCATGAATGAGATATTGGTTAAGGTGGTGGAATATTTGTGTACCAAGGGAACATCCTAGAAAATTTTTAGCCCTCTTGTACCCTCTTATCCACTCTAGGCGTCCAAGCATCCTAGGAGGCCTCGAGTTTTCCTTTTTGCATCGGGATCACTTAAAAACTTAATTTTCATCTATTTAAAACGTCAACTGAACTTAGTTATCATTTTCATTGTGTTTAAAATCATTTTTCCATAAACCTAGGTTATTCACACGACACTTATCACATTAAATTGTTACAAAAATCCATTTTGAGCCGTTGCCGGCCGACTCCGGACCGAAAACATGAATTTTTGACAAAACTCAACTGAAAACATGAATTACCGGTTATCACAGTCTTACCCCCTTAAAGGAATTTCACCTTGAAATTCAACTTAAATTATCAACTCACATTACTAGCAAGAAATTCCATTCCTCAAAGAATTACATTAATCACTAGGATTTAGTCTTTTCAAGCAAGGTTTCTTACGATCCCTCTAAAGACTAAGTCTTTCCACAGTCCAAATCCTACACTTTCTCATGGTCAATCCGTATCCGTTTACAAAATTACGATAGCCTCTCATACCATCTCTTAGTTTCACGATTTCCTAAACTTAGGTCATATTGTTACACCGTCTCAGTCGGGTGTCGGGATACGATCCAGTCCTCGACTTGACGACTAATCTGTCAGATTTGGCATTGCCAAACTTTCCGATTATTCAGTCAACGGGACTAACCATATAGGGTATATGTCCTACACAATACGACTCACACACTACTTTCTCAAGAACGTCCATGGTTCTTTACCAACACTTACTCACTCAAAATTCCTAAGTAAACCTCACTTGGTCAAATAATCTCGGCTCTACCTTTCTAGGAAGGCCATTTTAATATCTAAACCTCATCATTATCTGCCTTAAACTTTTCCAAATCAGTCATACTCAACGAGTGTCTTAAATCTCACATCACTTAGGTGGGTCAAGATACCTCTCAAAAGCTTACACAATAAGAGTATGATCAGGTTTACCATTTGATCACTACAACTCTTTCCAATACTCCCTGTGACCATTCACGGTCTGTCACTTTCCAATTAGATCTTCTAACAAGATGGTAAAATCGATCATCTCAAATACATTTCAAGCTTACAAAATATATACTAACTACATCGAACGCCAATCCTAAGAAGGAAATGGGTATCTGCTCTATTACGAGCGATCAATCGCAACGCACATACACACGGAAAAACTGCTCTCTTAAGCTAATCACAAAATAACACAAAAATACTGCTACCCATAAATATCAAACAAAATTTCCTTCACTATCACGAATCGATTTCAATTTAAATCACTTAACGACTAGTAAGGATTTCTCATAACTACCAATACAAAAGAACGTTTCTAATCATAATATCGACACTAACCGATGCTACCCAGTTTAGTGATATACACAAACT